>JAVCKT010020793.1:48422-59807 GCA_032273925.1 Rhynchotus rufescens
CCCAAGACAGACATGTCACGAAATAGCTGTAGGCTGGTGAAGAACCTCTACTGGATGTAACACTTAAAGTACTGACAAGAGTGGGAGATGAACATTTGGATGGAGGCCTGTGCAGAGGCTCTTGGACAGCTCTGTTCGCAGCTACTCCTACTTGAATTAAGTTATTTTATTCTGCTCTCACCAAGCGATTCCAACTTCCTGAGTTTTCACAAGAAAATGAGAGTGCTGCCTCCCCAAGGGGATCTCACAAATCTACCCGAGTATATGTAGAACTTGCTCTTAAGAGGGCCTGGTTTTCCCAAAGCCTGAAATGGGTTTGTAGGAATTAAAAATGAAATGAGTGATTGCACTCCTGAACTAAATGAGGGAGGGTTTCTGTAATGGTTTCTTAGATAACTATTTCTAAACTAGAAGCAACTTTAAGGGATTTTTATCCTGTACGTCTGTTGTGCAATTATAAAATATAACTGGGTCTCTCTTTGTCTCTTGGGCTTGCTCTGGTGCTTTGGCTTCAAGCTGCGGGAGGAAGATGTGACAGGTTTATTCTAAAGCCCAGTGAGAGGCATGTAAAGCTAAGTGCTCTTAACCAGGCTCGCCGCTAACACAGAGGTCGACAAAGAAAAAGTTAAGATGTTACCTCATGAATATGGGAAGCTGCTCAGCGTTTCAACCCCTGAGAACATGGGGTGGCATTTGTAACAGATGCTTGCCCGGTAATCAAAGACTCACTGTAATAAATAGTCGGTTAAAGAGTAAGAGTTCACGTGGTGGTTAGGGCTGATATTTATGGCTATGAACTTGAGATGTCTTGAAAATGGGAAATGGCAGCAATAAGAAGTGTATGTGCTTCTGGGAGTAGGCGGATTTGGGGTCCTTTCTATGGGTTTTTAAGGCTGAAATGTCATGCTTTGCCCTTATTCTGGGCTTCATCTGAACAGCGGTGGCCAGTGAGCTGAACGGATGACAAGTATGTGGACTGGATGAGAAATTCTGCTGCCTCGATGTGTTGAGTTCATGGCACCCACTGCATGTCCCAGTGCTGGAGGGGTCATTAGGCAGAGATGGACTGCAAACGTTCAACCTACGCTACTGCAGAAGAACCTGGAGGTTGGCACTGCCAAACTGGCAGCTGCTGCCTACTCATGGTGCCTGGAGTCATTTACCGTAGGGACGAGCAGACGTCTTAAACGTGGAAATCTGAATTCATTGACCAATGGCATAACTTAGGGATGTGACTAAATCGGACTGTTCGTCTGGATTGGTGCGTGCGTTCTCACGTGTGCACTCTCTCCTGAAAGCTGCTGCCTGAATCCAAGAATCACTTGCTGGAAAACAAAGGTTTGTGCTGTGGCAGAAGGACAGGACTAGAGGATCCTAAAGGGTCCATTGGTCCTCAACAGTTATGAGCTCCTGAGTGGAGACCTGTAGCATCTTGTCCCCACACATGTCCCATTAAGCTCTGTGAGATGCTTTCCATGACATGTGGGCCATTGGGCAGTCATCTTCATGTTGAGGGATACCTTTGTGCTGTGATGCAGACCTATAGCTCAAACAAGTAGATCTTCATTGTATTAACTGTGCCAGTCATGAAATGGAGCCTCAGAAGTTTCCCTTAATGTATTTGCTACCTCGTATCCTCTGAGGCTGGCTGAAATTGCCAACAGGTTGTTCCTCCCGTACTGTCTCCTCAGCTCACTCGCCGTTGTCCTTCCTTCATCCTGCCCCAGCCGTGTCTGTCTGTGCCCTGTCAACATTTCCTACTTGGGAATGGCTGAAGTTCGCTGTCATCCGTGCATTTTTAAGGGATTTCCAAGTGTCCTGTTGTCATAAATAAGTGGTGAATTAGCTAGCAATGGGCAGCAAGGTAAAGAATGCTTGGATCCTTTCATTTCTTTCCCTTGGTGATGCCTTGGGCTGCTCTCAGGAGTTTTTGTTTGTCCCTGGGCTGTGCCAGCCCCTTGGGCACAAACGCTGCGAAGCCGCGGCCGTCTCGGGGTTGCTGTCGCTCTCGAGTCAGGCGGCCAGGGGCTCTGCGGGGTATGGAGAGCAGCTCCCCCTGAGCAAGGAGTTACAGGATACTGCTGGGGAGCCACAGCTGGTATGCACGGGCACTAACATAATCCCCCAGAAGGGTCTCCATGAGACACAAGTGTGACATGCGAGGTATTTAGGGAGACACACCTGTTCTGAACACAGGCCCAGTATTGCATGCCTCGGAAATGGACTTTTTTAGTACAGCAGGAAAGACTCCCATTTCACCCACAGGAGAGTTTTTCTTTTCTCTTTCCCAATTTCACATTATTTTATAACTCCCCTTCGTGCCCCATAGCCCATGGGCAGTTTCCAAGGCCAGGCTTGTGCTTGCATTTAACTTTTTTACCTTAGTGTGCGATACCAGTGCGATTAGCAGGAGAGAGCAGCTTCTGGACTGAGTGATGGTTTGGGTGTAACTGCTCCCAAGAAAGGGCAGGGAATTTGGAGAATGTCATCTATGTGTGGGGCTGGGCTTTTTAATCCTGTAGATAATTTAGATTTTACTTTGTGTTTACCTGTATTTTTGCTGTAAGACGCTCAGCTTGCAATTTGGAGCTGTACATCAAGTAAAAGTGGTATCATCTCACCAAATTTTGTACAAAAATATTTCATCCCTTTTGGTCTGAAAATCTTGGGTGTCTTTCCCTCTTTGCCCCTTTTGTTCTCCGATCCTCATCCCAAACTTCCCACGCAGAAGAAAAATCAAACACAAAATAAATCTGATGACTGTGTAGTAAAAAGAAATTAATTTCCTTGGATTTTAATCCCTTTCTTTCAAGCTAATTTGGCATTGCTTGTAAGGGTGTTTTTTTTTTTCCCATTGAAAAGGGGATGTATGAAATAGTATTAAATAGAGGCAAAATGTACTTTGTGGGCTTTGTTAGACTTGATTACATTTGTCCTTTTTGTCTTTTCGATTAGAAATTTTATGTCTTTTTTTCTTATGTGCCCCCATTTGATGCGAATGGGGAGCTGCCTAGTTTGCCCCCGTCCTGTTCTGCATTCCGCTGCTTTCCATGGATTCCTGCTCCTGGTGGGGTTTTATATCTTGTTAGCTATAAGGCCAAGACTTCTCCTGTATCTGACATACGGCTGTGTGAAAATAGTAGCGACTGGAGTGTCTTCCCCTCCCATCTTTATTTCAGATGAGTTTTGTTAATAAAACTCCAAAATGCAATTTGCATCTAGAGCTAATACTGCCTGGTAGAGATGAGGGTGAGAGGCATCTTTTACTTGCGGATTTGGTTTTGGCAGTTGGATGGTGATGGGTATTACCCCTTTCTTTGAAAGCTCTGATTTTTGGGGGACATTCCTTGAGGAACAACACTGGTTTCAGTCCAATACAGCTGCACATTGGTACAGACCTATGTGAAGATGTCTTTGATGAGGACACTGAGAGCTATCCCAGTGCAAGGGGAGCATCTGGCTCATCCAGGTGTGGTGCTGCCAGGTCTGGACTGTCTCTCCATCTCTGCTATGTTGTGCAGACACAGTCTGCAGCAGATGTGGCCTCGCTGCCCTTGTGAGCAAAAGTTGGGCTCTCTCCCATCCCTGGTTCTCCCAGATCCTAACAAAAAGCAAAGCTGTGTATTCTGGTTGGGGATATTTTATTTGTTTGTTTAGTTTGGGGGCTTCTTGTTCCTTAACTGCACCCTGCAAAATGCCCCTGCTGAGCTGTTTCCAAATACTGGCATCTCTAGGGAAGGGGTTATAAATTGCTAATTTAAAGCCTGCAACAGGATAATTAACTAACCAGTTTGATGTAAATGGCTTAATGGGGTTTTACTAGCCCCTTTGAACTTAAAGTAGCACTAAAAAGTAAACTGTAAATACCTTCAAGGAAAGTACTGGCAGGCTTGAATGTGGTACAGCTTGGCGGTAGGCAGCAAGCCTGTTTGACTTGCAGGAATCTGGTGGCCTGCGTGACAGCAAACATGTGAGGGGGTGCGGGGACGAAGCCGTCCCCCCTTCAGGAAGGCTCTGCAGCTCCCTCTGTGCGGGCAGAGCTCAGCCCCTGCTACAGCCGGCTCCCAAACCTGCCCTGCCTGCTTGGGGAAATTTAAATCAGAACCTCGCTTTAAATGCCACTGTAATGAATTTCATTGGGATTGAGGAAAAAAAAACAAAAATCCCTGAGGGGGAGGCAGCCACTAGAGTCCACCCTAATTTTCCTCGAGTTGTATTTCCATTAAGGTCTTTTGGCAAGTCCAGGCAGAAACTCTCCTAAGATTTTGCTTCAGAAGCCCTTGTTACGGGCCGAGTCTGCCGCGACAACGCGCTGCGGCCCCGCAGCAGCTCCCAGCTTCTGCTGCCTCTTGGGCTCTTTGCCTCTGAGAGAGCCTCTGCGCTTTCCTTTGTCCGGAGCTACTGCCAGATGCCAAGGGAAGGAGCCAACAAACATTAAGCATCTAGAATGAAGATCGTTACCAAACAGGAGCGTCCCGCAGAGTTAGGATCTCATTTCTGATGGGACAAAGTAGGGAGTCAGAGAGGAGACGGGAGGAGGATCCTGTGGTGCCCACCTCCCCATGAGGAGAAGCTTCCCCTGGCCCGCAGCGCTGCCCTGCTCCGTCCCCTGTGTCGCACACAGGCTGGGCTCTTCTCTTCGTTTCTCCCTCTTTCACCACCATCTTCCTTCCCTTGCCAGCAGCCTGCCTGGTGGAGAGTGTTTAGGAGTTTGAGGCACCGTGTTCAATGACTTCTGTGCTTGTGTGACCTCTGACACGTGGGATTTGGTTTTATAGCCAGCTCTGCTGATGGTTGTCCCTGGTCTTGGCCTGTTCTCTTGTGCTGCCACCACCGACCGTGAGGCTCCACGTGAGGCTGCACTGGAGCAGAGGGGTCCAGGAGCAGCTCAGGGCTTCGTGTTTTCAGCGCAGCTGCAACGCGCTGCAAAGCCTCATCCTGTATATGAAATAATGCATCTTTTCCATGAGCAGTGTTAAAGCTGCCTTTCAGAAAACAGGAAAGCGCTGAGGTGTGTCAAGGGGGACAATGATACAGAAGTGCTACAGCTTATTTTGAAAACTGCTGGAATTGCTGCTGTGTCTGTGGCCTGTTATGTGCAAAGACTTGAGTGTGTCCCTAAAAAGCAGAAGCAGTAACGTGGCCCATCTTTGCCTCTCCGTGCTGAGGCAGCTGCGCGCAGGCGGGAGCAGCGCGTGGCCGGCGGCGGGGAGGCTGCGTCGTGGAGATGAGGGCGCAGGGATGTGGGAGCTGCAGGGTGACGGGGGCCAATTCCTTGCTTTTAGAAGCACTAACAGGGATCACACGTTTAAAACATCACAAATGTGTGCGCTGTCGGGGAGGGCTGCAGGCCGAGCGGCGTGCGGGCCGGGCCGGCGGCTGCAGCCTCCCTTGCAGAGAGCCCGAGCACCTTGGCGTGCCAGCCTCGGGATCTTGGCATCTGCCTGCGAAATGCTGCAAATGCTCCATCCTAATCCCTCGTTCCCACGCGCTGACTTGTATCCAGGGGGAACTTCTGTGAATGTTGTTGTTATTCCCATGTAATTTCAGCTATTTCTTTCCTCCCCGGCCTCCCGCTTCATGTGGCGGGTTGAGCGCAGTGTCTTCCAGGCCTTTTGTGCCAGATCTTTTGGATCCTGCTCGGCTCACGGGGAGGCAAACGGGCAGTTAGTTGTGTGGGGCACGGCAGGACGTGAGGCTTTTTTCTCTCCAATTATTTCCCCTCAAAACTTGCCTCCAAATCTTGAGATTCCTCTGTCACTCCTTTGATATTAAGACCCATTAAAAAACAAATTAAAAAAAAGTCCCTTTCAAACCTCCCAGGAAAATAAAAACGAAAGCAAAAAAAAGTGAATTGCAGTAATCAACTGTTTTTTCAAACTAGCAATGGTCAGAGTTGGGGCTTCTCTCTGAAATTCTGGGGTTCCTTATGCTAATCTCATCTCTCTTAATAACCATGTTTTATAATGGAAATTTTAAATGAATAATAAGTAAGCATAAAAAAAGCCAGCATGAGTAAGAATTTCTGCTGGGCCTTGGGTACATACATCCTGTTGGAAGACCCAGACGTGTCAGTCACTTGGGGCAATGTATTTATTTGGCCTGGCTTGAGCTTTGTGCAGCTCCAGTGACCTGGTCTCTCTGAGGGGAAGGCAGTCGTATTTTCAGGATGACAAGGCAGAATCTATTTTCTCAGCAATTTCACTGTTAGAAAAACTGACATTCATATTTAAGAACACTATCATCCCCACCCCATACACCTTTTGCTCGGAAACCTACCCACTCTGACATCCTTATTTTCACTTGTTGATTCAGGAATAACAGGGGAAAATGTGAGTAATAAACCCTGACTCGGCTCCCTCCGTGGCTGCTGCTGCTGGAAGAGCCAGGTACCTGTAATGGGACTTTCTTGACCTTTCCTCTTTTTTAGAAATATGAAAAATTTTATCAGCATTTGTTTTTTTTTTTTTTTTTTTCAGCTGTGGCAAATAATAGAAAGGTGGGTGAAAAATAGCACATGCTGCGGGCAAATCTTAGAGCAATTCCTTTGGGTTTGCCGAATTGCCTCCTAGCTAGAGAGCCCTCCTGCAACTCGTCCAAGGAAACGTCTTCAAAGGGTGCAGCGGCGGTGCCAAAACACCCTGCCTGTTTGTAAGCAAATGTGCTCTGCTCGAGCCGTGCTCTTGCGTGCAGGTGCGCTGCATTAAATCAAGCTGATGAATTACTGAATTTTAAAAGTTGCTCTCCTGGCAGGTCCCTGCTGCTTCCCCCTGCACAAGATGAAAAGCGTTTTTATGTTACGTGTCTTCTTAGGAGTCCTGTACTGCCTGGAGTGTGTGTGTGTGCGTGTGTGTCTCCGTCCGGGGAGGGTTGGGACTTTGGGATTATTGTCAGGTGTCTCACACGGAGGGAAGCAGAAGGAACATGTGGAGAAGCCCTGTTAGCATCAGGGTAGGCTGCCTGCAGTGTTCATGAGGGTGAGAAGGAGGCTACCTGGGATGTGCGTGTCCTTTGCAGTGGGTGACTGTTGGTTGTTTTAGGATTTGGGGAATTTCTTCCTAACTATTTTTCATTTAAAGAGCTTTTTGAGCAGCGCTTCTGCCAAGAAAGTATCAGTATAAGGGAAGAGATGTCCCTGGCTGGGCTGCTGTGCCGGCCTAGGGAAGGCTGGCTGGTGCGAGCAGCCGGCCGCGGCGCCCCGCTCCAAGCTGCGGCGCGAGGCAGGCGGCCGGGCACCCGTGGCGTGTGTGGAGCGGCGCCGAAGCAGCTCGCTGCAGGTGTCTGCGCACACGCCTTGCCAAAGAGACAGGTTAGTCCAAATGTATCCTCCCTGAACAGGTTTCGTGCCCACTCTGGGAGTCTCCTGTGCCGCTGGAAGCGGTGAGGTGGCGGGAAGGCCCGTCCTTCTCTCCCGCCATCCAAGGCGCAGCGCCGGATTTGTTGTGGCTGCTGCAGGCAGTTGGGACACGTAGCGCTCCCGGAGCCAGATCCAGATCCTATTGATGTAGTTGCAAAACTGCTGAGTTTTCATCTGTGTAACGGAGGTTTCAGTCCCTCTGGCTGTTTGGGGTTTTCTGTTTTGATTTTTGTTTCTCCTCTAACCGCTTTCCTTGCTGACAAGGGAAGGCTTTATGGGAAGTGATCCAGAAACCTTTTAAAATATATTTTTTTTTTTAAATTCGTGCTCAAGTTTTTCCCCCTGCCTCCGAGTCCCCCCAGGAGAGCCTATGAGAGCGGTGGCGCGGGAGGTGCCACCACCCCTGCGTTCCCAGGGACCGGGTCCACCTGCGTCTCCTGCTAGTTTCACTTCTGTCACAACTTCTCCCCTCACGCCTGTTTCGCTGGTACCTCCTGTTTTTCCCAAGTTTATCTTCTATAAATAGAAGCTGCTCCAGCGTTTTATTCCCCCACACCCGTCTTAGGAGAATAATTACTAAATGAGATGGTTTTAATAGCGCTGAAAGGGAGAACGATCCATTCTGCTATGCTCTTTGGGGCTGGCTCCTGACAGGAAATAAATGCACAAATTGCCAAGCAATTTCCTTAGGTGACAAGTGTGGAGCAAGCAGCTCTTGGAATACTTAAGCCTGAGTATTTAATCATTTGATAAACTATAGGTTTGCCAAGGCATAAAACTCTTCTACTTGTTTTGGAGCCTACAGAATGCCATGCAAATGTCTCAATCTAAGCATAAAGTCTAGTATTTTCCTTCATTGCTCTTACAGTGGTGGAGATCACTGTGGAGGCAGCATTGACCTGTGCAGAAACCACAACCTTGCTTGGCCAGCCTGCTGGAGGTGCCTTGGACGATGCAGCTCTCTGGCAGCATGTGATACAGCAGCCAGAAGATGCAACCATGTCAAGCATTCATAAACCAAAGTGGATTCTTAAAAAAAAATAGATAAATGGAAGCATATAAGGATTTAGGGGATACTGTGCTTTAAGCTATGGCTGCAGCAGCCCAGAGCTTTATGCAGTATAAACCCAGAGAAATGAAGCTCTCAGGAGGCTACGTGGTGCGGTGGGGAGCAGTTGCTCAGGCACCAGGGTGCTGTGCGTGGATTAAGTGCCTAGAGATACAAATGCCGTGTGAGGGAATCGCCCGTGTCACACCGGGGTGTGCTGGCACATGCGGCTGTATTTGGTGGAAGGATAGGATTCTCCCTCAGCTTCCTTAAATTACCCTCATCATGTTCACCTGAGGATAAAATACTCCTGTCTCCAGTGCAAAGAGAAGCGTAGCACATTTCCCAGATCATCTCCTCAAATAAAAACAGGCTGGCGCGTAAACATAAACCAGGTTGGGACAACCAGTCTCATCCCGCAGCGGAAGCACCCGGAGCACAGAGCGAAATGGGAACGGCGGGATTTTCTCAGGTTTTGCAGCCACATCTTTGCTCTATTTTGACAATTGTTTGTTACCACATATATTGTGCTTTGTAAACTTACCTAGTGCATTAGGGAGTAAGACATGTTTCCTATTTTGGAGATCTTGTGATCTCGTGAACTGATAAGGGGTACAGATTATCCCTTGGACGCACATAAATGCTACTAGCAACAAGCGTCTCATAGGGCCTGGTCCTTTCAAGCCTGTGGCTCTCCCTTAACAACAGTTTCCTCGTCAAGTGTTGAAATAAGAATTTTGAGCCTTTTATCTGCCAAGCTTGAGCAGCGTGGGCATTTTTGCTTTGCTAGTAGTGAATAAAACCCAAGCAGAGACGTGGTGCAGTGAAGGCAGCTCTGCATGGGTGAACCCGCTGCTTTCGCTCCTCCTCAGCGGCGGCGGATGCGGAGCTGGGTGATGGCAGCAGAGAGCCGGCCTGCGCGCGCCCGAGCTTTAAATAAACAAACAAGGCAGCAGCAACTCCGCAAATTGAGAGTGGTGCTAATTTGTTAGAGTGCTGGCTTGCCTTCTGGCACTGTTGATTTAGGAGAGGCTGAGCAAGCGGGAACGGATGCGGGAAGCGCCGGTTCTCTCGCTGTGGGCTCTGCTCCTAGGGGTCCCGTTCTGAGGAGCTTCCAGATTGCAGGGCAACGCACGGGGAAAAGCTGCCAATCCCCTTCCCAAAGCAAACCCTGGTTAAAACCACCTTCTCCCTTGCCTTGCCCCTCCCCTTCCACTTTTTTCTTTCTTTTTTTTCTTTTTTTTTCAAGACAGAGACTTAGTTTAAGTCGTGATTTATGACAATAGCCTGTAATTTGTGTCTTTTGAGAACTGCCAAAAAATTCTTGACCTTGACAAGAATAGTATGTAGGGAAGGGAAGGAGGATGATTCTTTGCTTTGGACTCTAGTAAAGCTTGCAACATCCCCTGACTTTGCTGGGCTGCCTTTCACAGTGCGTCTGGCTTTGCAACCCCCGAAGCTCAGAAACCTCCTGGCAGGGAGGGCGACCAAATGCACAGGGCCCAGCGGCAGCCCTGGAGCATCGCGGTGTGGACAGCAGGGTGGGAGCCTTGCTGAGAAGAGGTGGCTTGGGAAGCACATTGAGTGATCTCCTTACAGTCTGTGAGCTCAGCTTAGGAAAGCTTGAAGCCTCAAGTGAAGGAGACGGAGGAATAAAGCAGCTGAGGTGCTCAGTTTGGATGGGTTTGGAGCAATGCAGAGTTTGCAGGGCTTTATTGCTTCTACCCTTACAAGTGTTGGTGGCTTTCTGGCACTTTCTTTCTGGGCAGCGTCAGAGCTGCAGAAACACTTTTCCACTGGTTACAAAGGACCGACTGTAGGAGGTTTGGGGGTTTGATTCTAAGGGATGTTTGACAGGAGAACGGCACGAGGTCTTGCTGCTGTCAGGACCAATTCTTAAAGAGTGGTTTCCCCAAAAGACTTCACAGATGTGCAGTGCACAGATCCTCTGCCATTTCTGCCAGGGCTCGGGGCTCCAAGGCCTTGTTTGCTCTAACAAACGCTGTAACTAAGGGGTCTGCACCACACTAGCCAGTGGATTTAACAGGGCCAGCTGTCTGCTTCATCCCCGTCTGGAGATCCCCTGCAGTTGCAGGGACAGCTGAAAGGGCTGTGCATTTGCTCCAGAGATGCAGTCCCCAGCGCGGCGAGCAGCCCGTGCCGGAGCCCTCGCTCTGCGGCGCCGGGGAGGCTGCGGCAGCCCCCGGGGCCTGCCCCAGACTCGGCCCCTTCTCTCTGCCAGGCTGTGGGCTCCTGCCGGCGGGAAGCTGCCGCCTTGTGCAGCCCCCAACACCCGGCAAGGCAGATCCCACTCCCTCCGATTCACTGGTGGGTTAATTCTGCCTAACACTCTCGAGGATTAGCTGGAAAGTAGCAATAATCGTTTTGTCAAATCCAAAATTCTTGCCTTGTAAAGGGAGAATTCTGGACGTCAAACTTCAAAGGTGACCGGAAAGCAAGAATTTTGTCTGCCAAAGGGAAGCAAAGCGGTGCATGGTAGATGGTAACCCCTTGGTGTGGGCTGCACGGCTCCCCTGAGCCGTGTGAGGGTTTTAATGCAGCGAGGAGGCATCAGTGGGGCCCGGGGCTGCCGGCGCCGCTCGCAGCGCGGTGTCGACGCGCGGCTGCGGCTCGGCACGCTCAGCTGTCGCAGGGCTGCAGCAGGGCCCAACATCTCTTGCCCTTCCCTGGCTTCTGAGGCTCGCTTTGTTTTGTGCCATCCTGTGGTCCTGAGATCAGCTGTGCTCTGCAGATAGGCAGAAGTTTCTACTGCCTGGCTCTCCCTGACAAGATGCCGATGTTGAGGCCTCTCTTCTTTTCTCCTCCCGTCTGTAGGCTTTGGGTAGCCCTCATCTCCTTCGTGTTGACACTAAATGTCTGCTGTACGAGAGAGCTGCTCAGGAGTTGGCAGGAAGCTCCGCTGCTGACTGCGGCGTGAGGTTCCAGCATTAGGAAACACCTTCATTTTGAACAGTTCTCT
>JAVCKT010020793.1:93834-110400 GCA_032273925.1 Rhynchotus rufescens
TGACGGGTGACACAGAAGAGCTGAGCATCATCTTGGTTTTCATGCAGAAACACGTGGCCTAGCCAGAGCAGGATCACCCAACTGACATTCGTTTTCTTTAGGTTTGTAAACTGGAAAAGGAAGGACTGACTCAGCATGGAGTCAGGGTGGGGGAACAGAGAGTAAATATCAGCAATTCCATTCTCTCTGTGGCATGATAGGGATCACTTGCAGAGCTCACACTAACAAAAGCATAGTTTCATGGAACACTTCTAGACTGGTCTAGGGAATTTACAGCCTCCTTAGCAAATCCCATTGGCAGGAGGAACTCTAAATTCCCATTCTGGAGACTATGGTCTCGAATCCTTCATCACCTCCCTGCCATACAAAAGCAATGCAAATACAGACTGTGTGGGTGCAACGTTTTGCTTCCAGTTCTTCTACATATTGAGGTAGATCTGTCACTGAGAAAGAGCTTAGCAAAGACAGGAGCAGGTCTTAGAGCTGTGTACTGCACAGGGACCAAGTGAGGAGATACATGTGGATGAGGCGAGTGAGGCAAATGTGCCTGATGCAGATTCCCCAAAACACGCACTCCTGCTCAGGAGGAACGGCCTCTCTTACACCCTGATAGCAACACACGTTTAGTGTGTTAGCGTGCAGTTTAGCAAGAGAACGCGAATCTGAGCTGGGGCAGCTTCTGATTCGGGCTGTGGCTGCAGCGGCTCGTGGCGGATCACAGGGCTGGGGTGCGCGCGCCTGGCACGGCGGCTGCCCCGCCGGAGCCCGCGGCGCTGCGGGCCCCGCGCCTGCCCACGCCGCCCGGCCTGCACGTACCTTGGCAGCGCCGGTGGCATTCGCCGGGGTGGGGGTGGGAGCCCACGGTGTCATTTGCGGAGGTTGAGCAAACCAGGTGCAATCAGTTGGGGTTTGGCTGAAGCATCCTCCACCCTGCGTGAGATATTTAACCCCAACGCTGCCAAACCTGGATGCAGGCCTGAGGCAAGGAGAGCATCGGCCTTTAGAGGAGAAACAGTCAGGTCAGTCGCTACCCCTGGTTTCCTAAGGGCACTACAGGAGGGATACAGTTATATTAGGGATTCACTGCCTATATGCAGGGTTCCAGCTACAGTGCTCTGAAAATATGTTTAACCAAAGCAATGAAAACATGCAGTAAACAGCATAAACCAAATTGTCATTTGGATGTGGGCTGGTCTCCCTTGTACTGCCTGATCTGAGATGAGTTAAAATGAAGCTAGGAGACCCTTTGGAGAGCACAGCTTTGGGACTAACATGCTTGGAGTGCAGTGGGCAAGAAGCCTGCAAGCTGCCCACTGCTCTCCAAAGGCTACAGTAGCTCTTCTGGTGCTGCCCAGTGTGAAAATAAAGCACCTACTACATATGGCAACATAGGCACCCAAGCATAAATAGATAAACTGACATAGGAAGATTTTGGTTTGCAGTTTGTAGAGGCTGGACAGTTACCTACCCACTCTTGAGCTCACGGCTCCACTGAGCCGCTAATGGCTGCTCAAACATAAGGCTGCTCAAACATAAGGCTGCTCACCCTGAACATTGTCAGGGCAAAACCTTAACAGAGAGCGCCCCACTGGTCACTGCAAATCACCCCGGCCCTGAGGGCTGGGTTTGCAGCCAGATGGCAGAAGGCCTCAGAACTGCAGATTTCATTTGGTTTTCTATCTCCATTTGCTCTCCAAGCTCTCTCACAAAGGCCTGAAGAAACTGGGGTGGGACTTGGGGGAACTCCCAGCTGAAAGGAGCCCAACACCTTGCTGGATCCTGGCCAAGCAGAGTTTCAGATTAGGAACTTCAAACTCTCAGGAAAAATGCTTCCCTCAGCCCTGGGGGGTCAGTGAGAGACCCGCACGCAGCCAGATGCGAGGCAGGGCTCCTATCTGACACAAAAAGGCGGGTTGCTCACCTCTGCGAGGGGCTGACGCCTGAAGAAAGGGGCACTGCTCCTAGGAGGGGACAAAGGCTGCAGCCCCCACAACAAAGGCGACTTTTCAGCCGCACATAAAAGGAGGAGGGCCTCACTCTGCCCCTCGGGCCAGACCCCACCCCTCGCAGCGTGGAGGCCTGAGCCCCAGCACCAGCCAAATCTAATCAAGCCTGACGTGCTGGCCGCGCAGAGCCACTGGCCTCAGGGGCAGAGCCCCCCAGCTCTCCTATCTCCCCACAGCCCGTGCAGGCCCCAGGGCGGGGGCCGCTGGAGCGACTGGACCACAGCCTGGCCCTGCTCCCCGCTCTGCCCGGGCGCCAGGCCATGGCGCTGGGCTGTAGCTGCACAGGGTGCTCTTGCAGGGAGGAACAGCAGCTCGCGGCCTCTCCGCAGCGCTGCAGCACACACCAGCCGCCACACAGAGCTGTGGAGCCCTACGGGCCCAGGCTGCCTCTCTGGGGGCTCACGGCAGTGCCCCTCTGGGCGTGCAGCCCTGGCTTGGGGTGCTGAGCGCAGCCCCCCATGGCACCCTGGCCCCAGCAGCCCCACCAGGACAGGGGCTCCTGGTGCTGGGCCAGCGCAGCCGCGCCTCATCCCGGCCCGCCAGGCTGCACTGCCTGCAGGGGGGCAGAGGCGGCGGCCGCGCTGCCCTTCCCCAGGGCGCTGGTGCTGAGACCCGGCGACCCGAGCGGCTCTGCGCCCACAGCCCAGGGCGACCGGACAGAGCCTGACGGGCACAAGTGTCCCTGTGGATAGACCAGAGCAGAGCTTTAAATGAGTTGATTTAAGCATCTTTGGGAGAAACAACCAAGCATGGCAGGTACAAAACAGCTTGCAGCAGCCAGAGCAGCCTCATAACAGCAGAGAGGGCTGAGTATTTCCACAAATTGCCCCTCCTGCATTGCCAGCTCCTCAGGTCAGGCCTCAGGATGCTCTGGAGCAGCAAGTAAAAGCTGAATAAGCACCGTTAGGGAGGGAGGAGGCAGCAATCCACCAAAGTGAGGAGGAGGAGAGCGCCCAGGCTGTTTTTAGAAGCGCTGGCACCACCTTAGTCTGCAGCAGCCAGGAAACCGGTTGGAAGCCCCATGACTTGAGCAAGACACCCAGACCTGGGAGCCAGAAGAGGAAGGGACTTGGCAGAATTTTCCCTTGCAAAGGGAGAAATCATTTCTGCGGCAGAATACTCAGCTTTGCCTTGCTGCAAAGAAACTCCACTGGTACCTGATCATGCCACAGCATTATTAGCACTCTGTTCCCTTGCTCAGATACAGACGAGACTCTTCTTCACCCGCCTCTGTCTTCTACCTTATCCTTTTTAACCAGCTGACCTGCATTGCCCTGGGATAATCACAAGGCTCAGCTGCCCCAGGAAGAGCCCTTTCCCACCCCGCTGGCTTTCGCTGCCCGCTCTCATTGCGCCCACACTCGCCCTTTGGGCTGGCATGTCCCGGGATCACCCTCTCCTCCTTTGAGAGGCTGTGGCTCAGAGCACAAGGAAGGAAGGAAGTCCCTGTCCTGGTTGTGCTGGGGTTAATAGCAGAGAAGCCAAGCAGCAAACAGCCAACTCAGGGCAGTGTGCAGGAAGCTGAGATCACCTGGCTCATGCCTTGGTGAACTCACAGCATCCCTTTATCTTCACCCTTCCTCCTTGGGACCAGCTGCACACAGCACACGCGATGCTGCCGCGGGGTCCAGTCCCCTGCAAGGAAACGCAGCAGGAAGGGCAGTGCTGCAGCGCTGCATTTCCCTTCTGGTTGGCAGCGCTGCAGCGCTGCATTTTCTTTCTTGCTGCCTTGCAATAAAGTGAGAGTCAGAGAGAGCCATAGGGTTAAACTAAACGTAACCACAGCACAGAAAGCAGTTTGTGCCAAGGGCTGGTGCCGCCGGCAGAAGGTGAAGCCGGGAGGTTTGCACACACCTGCTAGAGCTTTGAGAGGAGAATGAGGCAACGGCCAGTACACAAAGGCACCTGGAGAGGCGCCCTCTGCACAACAGCCCCGTTCCTACTTTCTGCAGGTGTTTGGTATTTGCTGGCACTGTCCTTTTGAATTCATAAAAATAAAGCAGATATCTTTCAGTTTGGAAGACATTTTCCAGAGCAAAATAACAAATCAAATTATTTCTTTTCACCCTATTCCATGGAAACAAAAATCTGCACTTACAAAGCCTATCATCAGCTGCTCACAGCATATACATATCACTACCCATTACACACAGGAAGGATACATCTGCACTTGAAGTGTAGTCATTGAATCGAATACAAGCAAAAATATATCCAAACTCAACTGTGAGTTCTCTATAGGGAACACTTAGAAATGAGACAAAAAAAGCAAAGCTCAATTTGGGCCTGACATTTGCTGCTGGGCTGGAACTGGCACAGAATCATTGCTAAGGAGGTTGCTCCTGTTCCCAAGACCTTTTGTTCAAAATCCTGCTGCAGATGGTAGACGGAATTCTGCCCACTTCTACAGAAACATTTGCATGGGGAAAGGCCTGGGCCCACACCAGAAGCGGGCAACTCCAGCAGTCTAAATTTTCTTGTAGATTATGTTAAATCAGAACTGCTCCTTTTCTTTATTTTTATTTTTTAAATTAGTTAAGATTCTCATCCTGTCCCTCCACATGGAGGTGAGGATTGTTTGTTTGTTTGAAGTCTCCTTGCAAAAACAACAGTAAAAGAAGGGAAGATAATTGGACGATGTAAAATTTGCTTTCCAGCAGGGTCTGACTGAGGCAGGAGGGTGGCTTAGGGAGCACACTAAGGGAGAACTATGGGGAAGGACAAAACAAACAGAAAGCTAGCAGGAGAGAAGTAAAATGGACAGAAGTTTGCAGTCATCAGGGGAGAGAAGAAATGGAGATGCTATGGGTACTGAGGAGGAGGTTTTCATGGACAAAACCTGGCAGTGGAAAACCAGGAGTTTAGTCTCTAGGCCCAGTCTAGCCAGGAGCCAGCAGACAGGCAGCTGAAGTAACAGGCGAGGAGGGCGAGGACAAGAGACTTACCAGTGTACAGGGCTCGTTTGCGGACAAGTAGTCCAAACGTGCTGACAAGGAAGAGCACGGTGCTCAGGTGAGACACGGAGCAGCTATTTGGAAGTGTAACAGAGAAGGTAGGAGGATGAATATGAGGGAGAAAACCAAATTGCTCCCGGGGCTGTGGGACAGGGACAGTGTCAGGGAGAAAAGGATAATGTAGGCAGCAGGAAGGTCCTGGAGGAGAGAACAGAAGTGCTTTGAACTGAAATTCTGCTTTACTTTAAAAACACACACATTGCCACAGAGATGCGCACATGCACGCACACCCACAAACAAGTCAAGTATCCACATGTACACAGTTGGTTCTGGATATTCCTCCTTTCTTTAATTGGTCCCAGGTGAGGCATCAACAATCACATCTGGAAATTTTTATACAAATGGCAGGAAAGCCAATGACTCGGGTCACAAATATTTCACGCTCTCGCTTTGCCAGAAACACAGGACAAATGTGGTTTACATCTGCCTCCCTATAAATACACACGCTGGCAGTTGCAAGAGTCCCTGCTATGGCAAATACCTCAGGACACAAGAGCAGGGCTGGTCAGTGGTCCCTCCATCTCACCCGCTCAGTCACAGCCACGAAGCTGGACTTCAGGTGGCATCCGCATCCAGGCCAGCCCATCACTGGGAGGTGACAGGACATCCCTACTGACCAGAGAGGCAAAACACACAAGCAGGTTACAGGGATGGGCACTTTCCAAAGCTGCAGCCTCAGCTTCCCAGACACAAATGCTTCACAGATACAACTGCTAATAGGATTGCTAAAGAAAGGCAGTGGTGGCAACAGCAAGGGTGTTTGTTCAGAGTTCATTCTCGTTTCCTGGCAGTGCCCTGGCGCTGCAGAGCACATCTCAGGAGTAAAGCCCCCTCTTGCACTCTCAGAACAGAGTTGGGGTCATTTTGGAATTAAGTCTCAGGGAATGCACCATGTTTGCCACATTGTCACTGTATAAGCTCTAAGGTCGCAAAAGATGGAGACAGCTTCAGTACTACCTGTTGCACCAGCGTCCCCAGGCATGCAGGGAGGTTGATTGCCATCTCCGTTGGTACTAGCTGATTCTCAGAAGAACCAGATCTTGGAATCTTTGCTCTTCTGAGAGGTCCCTCTAATAGAGATGCTGGTGTCACTCCTTTACAAAAGATATTGAATTAGAAGAACCAAAAGATCTGCTAGCTAAGTGTGTGAGGAAAGCAGAATCAGTCTGGAATAGCTTAACGATTCCTAATGAGTCAACCCCGATCCTAGCTATGGAAATTTTGTGCTGTTCCAAGGGTAAAGAGACTGCAGATCTTACCGAAGTAGGTATCAGAGGGAATGTCCTAATGTTCCCACACAACACACTTGGCTTTTTGTCATTCTGTCCCTCTACTCTTGGCAAGTGGACATAGCAGAGAACAGCAAGCTATGTGCAGAGCTCTGCCTGCCTCTGAATACCAAGGTATTATGAGGGCCACTGCCCTGCACACCTAGAGCAGCCTAGAGTCACAACCATATGCTTCAGGATGAGGAAATTGCTTAGCAGACTCAGAGCACAATATTTTTCACTCACCAAAGAGGCAGCCTACAGCTAACGACTCAGCTTTACCTAGTTCTGAACGCCCAGCGTTATCCTTCACGCCATCAGGATCTGTACCAGACAAGGAGTAAACAGCACCCAGCTCCTACATCTCTCGTTTATTTCGCTTGGTCGGGGGCACTTAGCTGGGGCATCGCTCCGTATTTTCCTTTGCCTAAAGCAGATCGGCAAGTTCCACGAATGCTTAAGCAAAGGCTGGTCACTCAGGCTGAACCGCACAGCAAGACACGCATCCCTTTCCAGTCAGGGGAATTCTAAAGGCAAAGCATTTAAAACCGTCAAGAGATCATTATTTCTTTACGCAATGTTTAATTAACAGATCCAATTTACCTCGTCTCACTGCTGGCTAAGCTCTTTGACTCTTTTGCAGCTTTTTTTCTTTTTCTTTTTCTTTTTTTTTTTTTGGAGGGGGGAGAGATTAAAGATATTTGATTAAAGGTAGCAGCTGCCATTCCACCAGCCAGGCCAGAAGCTGGTGACCCTTCCCATGCTGCGGGGTAACTGTCCTGTTCCCTCAAGTCGAGTGCAGCATTGCCTAGACAAAGTGTCACCTAGTTATGAATGTCTGTTTTGGAGCCTTCCTTGGGAACCCCTACAGAGATCACTACAAGGCGGATCACGGAACTGATAATGGATTGATTCATCATGGATCCAGACAGTCCCCTCTGGAGCTCTGAGGGCTTCCCCAGACCTCAGGCCAGAACGGTTAGCACTGCACGAGCGAGGTAATACACAGGACTAAGAGAAACCGAACCCAGCAGAAGCCCAAATGCTTGTAGACTTCGCTTTGAGTGCTGACAGACACTGCCTTGCTCTGATTTATTCTCTGTAGCCTTCTTAAGGGCACATATTATAATGACCTCCCCACGTGTCTCCAGCAGCACTCATCTGGTATGCCACAGGTGTGAGGCTGTTGCTGTTCTTAACATCTTTTAAATGTTCCTCCAGATGAAGAGATGAATTCCCTTTGTTCCTCGGAGATGGAGTTTCTTTCATTTCCTGCATAAGGATGCAGTCCACACTTCCAGTAGAGGGAACAGATGATGTAGGCCTAGAGGGTATGGCTGCATTTGCATGGGACGGGTTATCAGGTGTTCCTGCACAATTAATCATTTATGCCCATTGGGCTCTACATGCCTGGTAACAGCAGTACATTTCTGAGTGTGTTCTGCTTTACAAGAGCTCAAGAGAAGAAAATCATCCTCTCAAATCCACTTTCCCTCAGATTATATACAGAGTCACCTTAAAACCAAAGCTGAATGAAAGGACCCTGATTTGTCTTATTTGCATATATGATTATGTAAATCAACCTACTGCTTCTTATCCCATGGCAGCAGACCTGCCATACTAGGCTGCAGAAGAGCCTCCAGGTCTGTGCCACAGTGGAGAAGATTGGATTATAGAAAGGGACATATGCGTGAAAACAGGTCCTAGCTGCATATTCGCAGTTCATCAGCAGACACATGGGAAAAGTGGGATTTAACCCTTGCCTGACAGAGAGGTAGTGAGGAAAACTGTGCAGCAAGCACGGCAACGGCTTAGCTACAATGCTGCAGCCTTTGTTTGAACATGTTTAAGGCTAAAGAGCAGAATATTCTGTGACCATACAGACAGCAGCCTGCAAGAGGGTTAACGAGCTTAAGCCACCAGCTTCAGCAGGAAGCCACTGGAAATCCAAATGGTGAAAGATTTCCAGCGCCAGGATCATCCCAAGATGAAGTCACCTGTCAGTGTCACCTTGGGATGTGTGCATGCTATGTGCTTGTTGCCACGCAAATATTGCTAGCCAGCATGCCCACTACCTGTTTCTGAGCTGCATGATGCGTGTTATTGCAGAGGTGTCATACATCCTGCTCCTGGCTGTCATCCGCCTCCGAGCCTCTGGCCTTCCAGCTACCGTCCTGCATAGACAACATCCAAACCAACGGGACTGGTACTGCCCAGGTGTCCTGGATGTGCATCATCCCACTATTTCCTTGCTCTTTTACTATGTAGCTGCTTGCATGGCACCCCAGTGTCTCTGAGAGGCCCCTGCACAGTTAACCCATTGCTTTAATAACACAGCTTCTTATCAGCAAGTGGGCTCAGCCGATGCAGCAGCACTCCTAGGGTTAATGCAATCCCAGCCCAGCATCTAAGCATCTGTAGGAAGTGGAACATTTTTAATGCTATGAGGAAACTGCTGCGTGGACAACAGAGGCTGAGAGAATGGGCCCCATCTCCATCAAGAGGAAATAGGAGCAGCGTTCAGGGATGCATGGAAAGTGCTGAGTAGTCACAAGACATATTTTGCAAGCTCTAAGTAATCTCTGTCTAGAGCTAACAACACACTTCTCACAAAAACAAGTAGGAAAAGTAACAGAAGGAGAAAGAATTGGCACTTCTGGAGAACATGGCCAACCACAATCAGTCATCACACAAAGACTGATTTTAAATACATAGACTGTGGGCATAAGTGACAATAACTTCCAGGCTCCATGAAGTTCTTGCTCTGATGCACAGCTGACTGCATCTAGATTTCTCTTTGTTTGGAGCCTGGAACTCAGGCTGGTTTTGGCCAAGAGTTGTTTGATTTTAAAGCCAACCTGGCCTTAAAGCTTCCAAATCAGGGCAAACAAAGTGGATTTGGCTGAGTTTCCTTTGGGGGGTTTTGTGTCGTACAAGCACAAAGCAAAATGTGCTTGAGAGGAGGACTTTCCAGGACTAAGAACAATGGAGAGCAACTTAGCAGTACATTAGATTGAGCAAAACCAGTAGCATCTTTTCAAATACTGATGTTTTTGTTTTTACATATTCTGGGTCAGCTGTGCACACACACCCTGTATAAATACACGAGAAGCACATTGACCTACATTAACTGACAATGGCCAATTCCACCTCATTCTCCTAATGGAGGCAGGACCTAGGTGAAACAGGTAGAACTGAACCAAAAAGTCACTTAAGGTGGCACAGCCCCAGCAGCCCCAGAGGAACCTCACTTCAAGTATCTGCAGTTTGAGAGCTTAAAAAAAAAAAATTCACTTCAAGGATTCCATTCCCTCCTACCCCAATCTGCAGCTTTGATGCCCCTCAAAGGCAAGAACAAGGGCAGGAAGCAGCACATCTGGATTGTATCTGTGCTCTAATCCGGCAGTTTAGATGCCAACTTCCTCTTCTGTGGTGACTGTCCCTTTGCAAGGTCATGCTCAGAAACAGGGGAACAAGAAACCATGAGCTTCTTTTCTCTGTCTTCCAAATTAGCCCAGGAGAAGAAAGGTTTCTTGCACGCGGGCTGCACTGCCTCAGCCACAGCAGTGCTGATTCCATGATCTCAAGGATGACACCATAGGAAGAAAGTCCTTTTAGCTACAGCAGAAGATATTCTGGCAACCTGCAAGACAATTATTAAGCTTCCACTTATTCGTATTTGTTCCTCACAGTGGAATTCAGGGTATGTAGTGATGGAGTTCAGATAGTCCCAGAGGCGGCATGGTCACTCCAGGGAAGCAAGATAAAGCAATGCCTGGGAGGGAATCCAGCTGAGGGCAGGAGCACACATGGACAAACTCATCCCACTGAGCATCGCAAGGAGGAGCAAGGTCCTGAGTTCAGTACATCCTCGGAGACACATCCAGGAAGCAATGGGAAGGACTCTTGGATGTAGTCAACAAAGGCAGTATGAGCTGGATGATGGCAAGGACTTTCTTCATATGTTATTCTTCTCTCTCCCCTTTTTTTGAGTGCTCCTAGCAGGCCTGGAATACTTGAAGCACAACCACATTTATGAAACCTCCTCTCTTGTATTCTCTCTAAAACAATCCTCTCTTGCATGTTGCTTTACAACTCTGTTGCCTCTAAGTGAGCAGGCTTGGCAGAAGCTCCTTACAATCCCGCTCATCTCTTGCCTTGAGAAACATCGTCAAAAAGGCAGGAAACACTTTTGCTCCCTGAAGAGCGGAGCATGGAAGCTGCATCATCTGAAAAAGCAACTGCTGAATGCCAGGAATCGCTATTTCCATGGAGTGGCCGAAGACGGCTCGTGCCTAGCCGTGGCACAGAGCTTTGTGCCCCAGGGGCAGCACTCCAGGCTGTGCTCTCTCCTTCCCAGGGCTCCTGGGACACTGGATGGAATGGGGCAAGGACAGAGTGGACTTTCAATGGCAACTGCCATGGCACCTGAAGCGCCCTGTCCTCCGCCAGAGCAAGAGCGTCACTCCCGAGACATCCAGGCCCAGGCAGCCAGAGGTTACGCTCCAGCACTGCCTGCCCGTCCCCGGCTGGCTGTCTCCCATGTGGCGACGCAGAGCACTATTCACCCGACTATTGGCCCAGCCCAGAACTGTTTTTATTAGAAAACACTAAGGCAAGCCTTTCCAAGCCTCAGAAGAATCATCTTGTAAAGATCTGGGCTTGAGATGCCAAATGATTGCTGCTTTGGCGGAGTCTGCACATTCATTTTTTATTGGTCACAAACGCTTTCCAGATGCTGGCATGCTGGCTGCAGATTGCAGCTCTGGGGACTTGGCTCCCAGCCCTAGTCACTTTGTTAAACTCTTGACCTGCTGCGGGTTAAAAGAAGCGGGGAATGGGCCTGAGTCACCATGAGGGCACTGCTAAGAGAGAGTGCGCACTGCACTGCGCAGCCCAGACCCACTGCAGCAGCTCTCTGTGTTCAGCTGGCATGGAAAACATTTAAGGTGGTCCCAGCAATCCAGTCGAGCTGCCAGGGATGGTGAGAACTGCAGCCTAACACCAGCCTGGGGTTTAAGAGTAGGGACTGAGAAGCTGTCCCGCAGCTGGATTTTCCACACTGCAGCCCATACACTTTCCATCTTTTTTTTCCTCTGCACAAGTGGATTTCCCATCCAGCTCCAATCCTAAAGCAACGCTCTGAGCCCAAGCCATGTGCAACATCAGACTGAAAGCTGAAGCCAGGAAACCTTCCTTGGATTCAGGTTTCATGACAAGCCTGAAGTTAGTTCATCAAGGAGGTTTGCAAATCTTTAGAGGAAAAGGGGAGGAAAAAAAACACCTTTGAAAAATATAGCTGTTAAAAATAATTGGATTTTTTTCCCCTTCAATAGGGGATATTTTTAACAAACATCTTACACTTTTTAATAGGAGATTCCTCAACCAAAATCACTCTCCAGTTGATGGCTTTGTTTAATCTTGATTTGCAAGAAGCAAAAGTCCTTTCAAAAATCTCAGTTCAAAGAGAACACTGACCCGAAACAATTTTTTTCATTCTGCCTTGAAATACACAGCCAAAAGAAATGTTTCAGAGAAAATGTTTCCATTCAGAACTTTGGAACAGAAGGGAAAACGGTTTTTGACCAGCTCTACTACTCTGGGCTTTGGTGCAGGTTTTACCTTCCCGCTGCACTGCAGCCCTCCGCAGCAGCGCTGGGAGCAGAGCCCCTCTGCACAGCTCCTGCAGGGAGGTGACGTCCTGGCTTCCCTGCATGTCCAGGGCTGTCTGTCATTGTCATTGCTGCTGATGCTCTGTCCCTGCTCTCCTGGCCACTTGCACAGCACAAGGCTCCTACACCTGACAAGCTATCGGCCTCTCTGCTAGAGGCAGGTGATGAACTGCATTGCACTGGGATGCCTGGCAGCACAGTGGACAGGACACTAATCTCCAAGAATGCAGACGAGTACTGAAGACCAACAGAAACAAATGAGCTCCTTCAGCACTCAGAAAGCGATGGGGTGGTGACTACAGCTGTTAACACCTGGACTGTTGTCTGTTACTCCTTCAGCTGGGGTGGAAACTTAGTACAGATCAGACTGGCTCCCATTTAGGCTGCCAGCTGAAGCGGGAGGTTTGCAAGAGGTACAAAGAGGCTGGGTGCCTCGCTGCTCCTTGCTACCCTCTCGCCTTCCTTCAAGCCTCCTTGAGCTTGTTGTCACCAACGGGCCGCTCAGGACCTACAGCAGGCGAGGCCTCGCAGTCTTGAAGGGAAAAAGAGAAGAGAGCGTGAGCTCCTCCTGCCCTCAGTGCTCACTCAAGCAGCAGGCTGGGGTTTCAGCACGGGGGCTGCTCTCTCCTACCACCTTGGCTCTCTGCGCCACAGCTCTGTGCCCAGCCCTGCTGCCCGCTCTTTGCGAGCAGCCTGACTGCCCTTCAGTGCTTCTCGCGCCCACAGAAAGCTCTGCAATTCCAAGCAAGTGTCAGGGGAAGGTTTTACCCCATGGAGCTGCTCCAGTGATGCTAATTAAATCATCACATTAGAGCTGGAGGCTTTCTTGAGTAAGTGTTACCACTTAAGCTGAATCGCACCTCACAGCAAGGCCAGGTGCACGGCCTAGGCTCCGGAGAGCCCTGCCAAACTCATTTCACTTGTGATACTAAGGCCAATTCCAATGCAGTCTCCAGAGATTAATAAAATAGTGAAGCAACCCAGAGCAAACCTGAAGCCTTTTAGGCTCAGCCAAGTGGAAATCCAGCCTGACTCCCCACCCGAAAACAAACAACTGAGAAAAGAGAGAAAGTTTTACATAATAATCCATGCAACGTTACAGCAGACAGGGTTTCTCCAAGGACATTATGTAATGTCTCGTAAGGGCTTTTAGTTGAATTATCAGGTGACTTGCACAATTACTAAAGAGAAAAACAGGACCGCAGGTGAGCAGTGGGTGTGAGAAGAGACGTCTGCCTGTTGTGCAGCAGCGGCAGCGATTGAGATTCCGTGAGATGTCATTGGAGATAGGCTTAGGCTACACACCTCAGCTTTGGAGCTGACAAGCTGCAAAGTCTACAGCTGCTTAGATACAACATGCTGATCCAGGCCCGTGTTCCCTCGTGCTATGAAGGACTCTTCCAGAAGCCTTTGTAGAGGGGCAGCCTTTGTGGGATGACTTTCCCCTCCTTGTATCTTTAGGCCACAGCACTAGCGAGCCCTGTTCTGGGACTGGCCACTTCTGCCACAGGCACACAGGCAACTTGGACCATCTCCTCTCTCTCCTTGTAGTCCAAGATGGGAATGACAAGGACATCCCAAATGAATTCACTCTGTCTATGCTGATGGTTATTTGCAGGCTCTTCTCTCCTCCAACCCTTTCTGCTCACTGGGAATGGAAGGACTACAGCTCATAGTTATCAGATCCAGCCTGGCACAAACACAGCCAGAACCACAGCAAACATAACCCCCTGTGCCAGCTTACTGAGTGATAGCTTAAACTGAGGTTGTAGCAAGAGGAAAACAAAACAAAACATGACTTCTTGGTGGGAGTCTGTTCCAAATTCTCTTTCCTCTGGTGGTTAAGCAGCTTCTAATTACCAGCCTAAAGTTATTACTGACTAGATTATACCCATCTGTTCCTGTGCCAGTGTTGCCTTTTAGTTTAGGCCCTGGCATTTACCTCCCCTGTATGTTCCTCTTGCCTGCTGTATTTATAGAATTTCTCTCAGTCTTCATTTGCCAGACTAAACTTTCTATTAAGGGCAGATTCATCTAATGTGTTTTACACTTGCTCTACTCTAAATTGGGTCTCTATTTGTCCAGTTTGAATGCCCAAGCTGGACCGCTTTGCTTTTACATTAGTCCTGTTGCTTTATAATGGCTTTAAAGAGCTACCTTATAAATTGATTTAAATGAACGAATGCCCCATGCTATGCAGAGCACATTCCACAAGAATAAACACAGGAAGATAAATCTATGAAGTCCTAACAATATGGTAGCGATTACTGAAGTAACGTGTAGTTATTAACACAAATATGGCCATGTAGAATAAGGTGGATGGCTTGGAGAGCAACTGGAAGGAAAAAGAAAAGGCACTTGGCAGAATGAAGAATTAACTTCCAGACACATGGAGAGACCTATTGCTTCTCTTGGAAAAGCCTCGAGGCAACAAACCAGTGATGGATTGCAGTCCAAAGAACTTTTCCTAAAGAAGGGGAAAAAAATAAATGTGCCACAATTCTTATATTAAAACTCCTTTTCGATGGGCAATTCTACTAATATCACAGGAATTTTGCACACGGAGTCACCCAATTATAACACAGGAAACTTAAATCCATAATCCCCTGGTTGCACCATAATCAAATTGCTAGTATCACAACTCTGTCGTGGTAAAACCAGCCGGACCTGCAAATGGGAATGCTTCCTGGGTGAGTGCATGCAAGTCTCACATGATGCGGGCTGCGATAGCCCTGTCTGCTCTGGGGTTCCATAATGCTTCTCTGCACAGTAAAACAGCTTAAATGCATAATGTCATCTCCGCTGCGCGTACAACTCAGGAAGACATATATGAACCCAAGCCAGAGTATGCAGCTGGCTTAGCTGCATCTCTATGAACTGTATTCCCAGCAGAAATTGCTTTAGATCGCCTTTTTTTCTTGCCAAATTACTGTCAAAATTTTGAAGTATTTTCTCATGGAGATATTTCTAAGGCTAGATTTTGTACATGGGCATAAATTAAGCAACTCCATTAACAGCTGACAGAATTAATGCAGACTTAACAGGGGCATCTGATACTGAAATCTCAACATTTCATTCCCCTCCTCTAGTCTGCTGTGAAGTGCTGTTGTTTAATTGACTTTTGTATTTCACCCCAGAGGTGGCCGTGTCAGACTAGAGAGTGAAGGTGCCCCACATTAATCCAGTACGTTTTCTGGGTTCCTATAGAGAAGACAGTGCTCCACAGAAACAATACACAGTAAAATTCAAGGTAAATTAATATGATTAGGTTAAATTTTAGGAGATACACTCAGCCACCCAGAAAGCTTTAAAATACATTAATGTCTCTGTTTAAATACACTGAGTTCTATTGTTTATAAATTTAAAAACTTTTACTAACCACAGCAGCAAGTCACCAGCAACACCTACTGTTTAAGTGGTGGGTATCCTACCAGCAGCTCTTCTGCTCCCCCTAGCACTTGTTCTCACCACTGCAAATAACTTCTCACCTTGTCAATTACTAACTAATTTGACAATGTTCTGATTACAAAGCCAGGTTTCAACCTCCCACGTGAAACCTGTGGGAAGGGAGAAGGGGTAAGAGGAGAGTCATGGGAAGATGGCCCTAAACCAGTCGGAAACAGGTGGTTTCACCTCTCCCTGTGCACACTGGGCCTTGCTGCTCCTGACATGCAGGAACTCTGAGCCCAAAAGAGTGTTTCCCAGCTTACCTCCACCCATGTCTGAGCACACTCAGAGCAGGTAGCAAGGCTAAGAGATTCACTGCAGTTCTTCCATAAAATCCTTCTATTTTGAAATCTAACCAGAAAGAGTTTTATTATTACTCTTTTAACATTATCATTACTATCTTTACATGTCTACAGGATATACCACATCTAGCTCACAACTCCACTGCATCGCCAGTGAAATGGTCCATAGTCCCATTCTAAACAGCCACTCCAGGACAGCAGCACCTCTCTAGCCCAAACAGACAAACTGCCAGGCAGGACAGAGCCTCTCGAGCCTGACAGCACGCTGCCATCGTGCCCTTGCAGCGCTGGCCTCGGCACCTGGCAGCTGTGGATTATTCCTCAGTCATGTCCTCTACGACTCGCTGTCTCTTCTCACATTCCCATCTCGTTCTCTGTAAGCATTTCACTGGTAATAACTAAATATATGTGCATATATGCATGCCCCAGACATCCTAACAATGACAGGCCTCTAGAAAGGTACAGTGGATTAAAGGCAAGGGGCAAAGATTGATACTGATATTAGGTAGTCTCATCCTTAACGAAAACTAGAGACCAGTCTCTAAGGAGTAGAAGACTGAAGCCTCTGGGGAGGGGCAATCTTTAAAGAAAACTCAAAAACCTCCTAGAAAAGCACCAGTTAACTTTCCTGGGGTTAAGGCAGGGGAAGGTTCCCCAGAACACGCCCTGGGGTTAGAGAGATATGAGGTGACTAATTCAAGTGCATCATATACCTCCCTCCCCTTGAAATTAAGGAATAACCATTGCCTGGCAGGGAGCAGCTATCCAGTTTAGGACTAGGACTTGGTCTCCAGGCATTTCTTACTCTCACCCCTTTGCTTATTGACAGACAAATTTCTCTCTTTTAAACATTCCCCTTT
>JAVCKT010020794.1:0-12333 GCA_032273925.1 Rhynchotus rufescens
GAAAGAAAGAAAGAAAGAAAGAAAGAAAGAAAGAAAGAAAGAAAGAAAGAAAGAAAGAAAGAAAGAAAGAAAGACCCTCTATGTAGGTCACACTTCCAAACAGGCTCATATCAGTGTTGCCCAACATTATGACAATAGCATTTCAAAGAAAAAATCACTGTTCAAGGTGAAGGAGGGCTGGGCTGTGGGGAGGAAGAGTTTAACATGGGCAGATAAACATCCCTCATCCTCAGAAAATTTCATACCAATTCAGTTGAAAATGTCCTCAGAATCATTCAGGCTTGGTTAGACCTTTGACATAGCAAATGATAGTCCAAAAGCAAAACCACCTCTAATTGGAGATTATAAAGCAGATATTTTAAAGAAAAGTTATGAGAAATCTCATATTAATAAGTATTTTACCTTCCTACCTATAATTCTAGTAGAACATTTAGGCTATATTATCATAAAGATACTTTTGTCATTTGACTGCAAGATCAGTGAATAAGCTGTCATAAAGTGACCTGCTTCAGTCCCCTTCCTTTATCTATCTCATTTTAAAGATTTATGCACTCTGCCTCACATTAAGTACCTTTACATGAGGTATTTTTAGCATCCTCAGTTAAAACATTAATCCATTCTCACATAAAGAGCTGATCTTTTGGAATTATTTTTTTAAGATGCTGTCTTTTGAAAGTCTGAATCTTTCTTGGCCTACCCATGACCACAACGAATGCCAGTAGTATCCCCTCTGGCAACAAAGAAGACTTGGAAGTTCAACAATCTGTATGCTGAATTCAAATGTTTTCAATTTCTTTCTTAGGGACAGTGTTAAGGTTTATATATCCAACCACCTGACGGACCAAGTACAAAGTCTCTTGCAGTCTACCAACACAATAAACACAACATTATGTGTGGCACAAAATTTTCTTTTATAAGAAAAAGAAGTCTTTGTTTTCTATTTGCTCTTTGTAAATTTATTATTATTATCATTCACACTAGCATTATTAATCACACACATCCATGCTTCTGCTGATTCTTAAAAAATCTCTATCACAGTTTAAAATTTCTGGAGCACTGTGATACCAGCCCAAGCTGACAGTCAGAGGACCTTCAATTAAGTAGCAATAAGGCAGCATATGGAGAAAAAAAAAAGATACAGGACAATGAATGAATTATTTTATGACCTGATTATTAAAAGATATGAAATTACTACTCTTTTGCCTAGTATTCAATGATTTTTCACTAAAATTTAAATTTCAAATGTCCACAAATGATATAAAAAGACATCAAGTGATCTATGTAGAAGAATAGCATAGTTAAGACAGAAAACACAAAGAGCTGAAGAAGTTATGTACATCCTCAGGTGAATCTCACTGTTAGCAGCTTGACCAAATCATATGTTTTCCTAGCAGAACTGATGATTAAAGACACAGTTACTGGCAATACTCTGTAAGAATTTGCCAAAAGGTACCTGCATGAGGCCCTGTTGAAACCAGCCCTGGCACACTTGCCACAGTTGCCTTGTATTTGAACATAATGTGCATTTTGACAGCATTAGCTCTCTTCAATTTAAACCTATTAACTTAGGACAGGAGAGAGGAAGTAAGTGCATTTCTTGATTAATTGCTTTTATCACTCTTTCTGATACACAGTAATGTATTTTGAGCTCAGAACAGCAAGTAACAGGATTAATCCACCTAATAAAACATGCCATATCATTAAGTGCAACATTATGATGGTGTGAAATATGCAAAGCTCAACCACAGAGAAAGGAGGTGAATAGCGAAAGGCTTTGGTGCTTGCATTAAATGAAAAGGACAACCGAAAAGGGACATTAAATAGTTGTGAATGTTCATTTTTCTAAATAACGTATCAGGTATAGAAAGCCTGTCAATCTGTGCAACAACCCTGAAAAACACATAATGCAGAAGAAATGTGCTGAAGAGGAAGTTGAAACCACATACACACTACTGATATATTTGATGACCGTCTCTCACCAGCCTCTAAGCACTGCATACCAAGTCACTAGACTTGAACTTTCCCTCTTTGGCCCCGACTATGCATAAAGGCTGAAGAAACTGGGCAAAGAGTTGAAAAAATTATCTACTGTAAAACCATCAGTATCTACCAAGAACTGAAAAGGTGTCTGTTCAGTTATATAGGTATAATTTTATATATATATATATATATATAAATATATATATAGGTGGCGATGCAGTGGCAGAAAACCACGTGCACAGGAGTCGGAGGGCTGCTGAGCGCTGCTGACACCCGCACGGACTGTCAAAGCAGTGACTGCATCAATGTCACCGGTCATTACCTTGGTCTTCAGTGACCCAGCTGTGGGGACACTGCCCTTTCCCGCCACTGCAGCGGACCGGCACCTCACCCTGGGTGAGGGTCTGACTCACCCAATTTGAGAAATAATAGAATATAGACAATTCTCGCAGTTGCTATGACAGCATCTCACTTAGTGCATGATGCAGGACTCACCAATTCTGATTGCAGGACAAAGCCCAAGCTATGAAACATAATGAATGTGCTTTTTGCTTTCTATGCACACTCCTGAATAGGAACAGAGGTCAAGCTGCACAATCCTAGTAATAGCCACACTTCATCAAATACGCTTTCTCCTGAGGCTATTCCTTGTATGTGCAAGCAGAAAGCGGCACATCGGGTGGCACAGACATTGGGAGGGCCCCAGACCAGCCCCGGGGCCCTGTGTTCATAGGAAGTGTTCTTGTGACCCTTCCTGGCATGAGCCGGGGAGATACCTCCTCCAGCACGCAGGATCCATCACACAGGATCGCTCCAAACCACATGGGAACTCTCCAAAAACAGCAGTCATGCACAGATGTTGCCTTCCGGTCCTAACATGGAATATTATCTACCTTGAAAATCCAGCGTTGTATCTTGCAGTTTCACAAAGATACTCCACAATTTTGCAAGGACATTTTGCAGTAGTTAGTGAGACCATGTCTTGTTTCATGAGCATCATATGTCTTATTCCAAGCTTCCTTTCCAACGCTAGCTCACTAGCCTCATTACTATAACTCACTCTTAAACAAATGGCAACTGGTTATTTCTTCACAGAAATTTTGAGTGCATAAACAAAATTGCTATTCACAACTATTTAACATGGACGGAATATTAAGATGAAATTAGCAAATATCAACACAAATTATCCTGTTGAACTATATGACAATATCTAAATGCATAATACTTAATTAAGAACAAACTTTCTGCTGAAGTGTCTTATTTAATAGTCCCTTCCTAATAATATTACCAAGAGTGCTATTAGTTAATCAGGGCAGATGACACTGCCAAACTACCCTCCCAAAGCAAATGGATGTTACATGTGAACATTTATTTCTAGTCTGCAGTCACCAGGCCCCAGCTGAACAGTTCTGTGGCACTGTCATCTGCGCCGTGATGATTCATCCAATTACCACGGAAATACTGATATTAATCTACCGATAAAGGACAAGGTAAGGGTCAGTTACTAGCAGAGGAAAATACTAGATGGAGAGAATATGTTACCTGGTTTAGTCTGCTCGTGGCCCCAAACCCAGGTCAAATCATCCCCCTGCACTTGCACCTGCGCTGAGCACCTTCAGCAGTGCCAATGGCAAAAGACAGCCTCATACTCCACATTATCAAGCATTTCTCAGAGATGTAGACCCCTAATGCAATGTATCATGAGATAATTCAAAACTTCATGGACAAATTGCTCTTGCCCAGAAATGTTTTCCAGGGAAAAACATTCCAGGGACCTCCTTCCAAATTTCACATTCAGAGGAGCATCTGATCTGCACTCGAATTGCATGTTTATAAAAAGCACCCTGATACTATCAGATTGTAGTTTAAACTTTTGGAGACTAGGGCACAGGCAGTAAAACAGGATTTGCCAAGGAAGTTTTGAATGCACAGAAACACACAGCCACATTTTCTCCGTAGAAAGTGCATATGAAGATACCAGTGCTTAGGAAAACAATAAAATTGTTAGATTTCGGGGGGATTTTGGACAAGGTAGTGTAGAAAACCAAATTTAAATTCTTCCTTTATGAGCTTCAGTGCTTCTCGTGCAGCGCAGCAAATCGGCACTTTGGAAAATGAGCCTCATATCAGTTTTTCTCTATGAGTAACAATAGGACAAAAATAAGGCGATCGTTCCAGAAAAATCATACCCCAAATGTGACAAGAGTCATCAGGCAGATCATTTGTTAAAATGCAGTCTCTTTTTCTACATGTCGTTGATGTCCAATAAGCAACTTTGTTTTAAATGCTACGCAGTGCTAATTATTTTCTGAAATTTATCTGCAACAGCAAGATTTGTTATTTCTGAGATATGAGATCAAAGCAACTACTCATTACATTTAAACATGATAAGCTATTTTACTGATCATTTTCCATTATATAATTAGCTATGTTGTTCTCAAAGATATTTTGGATTTATATAATTTTTTTTTCTATCTAACTTGGAAACAGAACACTTAATAGTTGATTCAAAAAGAATAGGTGATTCTTCAAAGCACATCACTGGAGTCAAAATCATCACAGAATCACAGTGTGGTGGAGGTTGGAAGGGAACCCTAGAGATCATCTCCATCTCCTGCTTCAGCAGGGACACCCAGAGCACGGGGCACAGGGCAGTATCCAGGTAGGTTTGGAAGATCTCCAGAGAAGGAGACTCCCCAGCCTCCCTGGGCAGCCTGTGCCAGGGCTCTGGCACCCTCACAGGAAAGAAGTTCTTCCTCATGTGGAGGTGGAACTTGCTGTGTTTTAATTTGTACTGTTTACCCCTTATCCTGTCACTGGCCGTATTTACAATTAAGGCAGGATCAAAGGCAACAAGGATCTGACTTATTGCTCAACACGGGAATGGTTTGGAGGGGGTATCGCAGAGCCTCTCTCTTGGACAGGCTTCGAATGTGAAGCATTGATTCACATTGGACATTGACATCTCTGAGGGCTCTGATTTGACATCTCCGAAGGCTGACAGGTCAACCAGACCACTGAGCTGTTCCGGGTCGGGGGAGCTGTGCTAGAAGTCAGATCCATTGGCAAAAGGGGTCTCCAACCAGCTGCCTAGAGAAGAAAGGAAGCACAGCAGTGAGCCCTGACGTGCTGAAGGCTTTTGCTCCCAGGAAATTGTGCAGCACTGCTGCAAGTTGATAGCTAAGCAGTCCTGTCTTGGCAGCCTTCTGGGTTACGACGATGGACGTTTACAAGGTGGTTACTGCTCTATTGCAAATTAGGATTAAATTGGTTGTTCCAGGGGTAGGTGCCCTCCCACTTCTTGCACAGGTGCTGCAGAGTACTTCTTGGCTTGGCTGGCACCGCTGCTGGATTCCTGGCAAGAGCCTCAGCCAGAAGGTGCCACTGAATGTGGGTTGGACTCCAGGAGCACAAGGGCAGTGAGCTAATTGCCTTGCCCAAGATGCAGGTTGTCAAGGTGAGACCTGCTCACCACAGCAGGCAAGGCATATGAGTCCTTCTGTACTTTAGGGATTCTATTCATTTCATAATTTGGTGAGTTTACTGGTTAGCCTAGCACATGTTGAGCCTGAGACTCCATTAAAAGCTTTTCTCAAAATTCATGCATCTCCTTGCAGATCAGTAACCCACCAGGCTATTGACTCAACCAGTAAAAAATATCAGTAGTTAGGAACCAAAGTAAAACTAACAGGGATCATAAGTCAAGTGACAACACAGGAATAAAAAGCACAAAGAGAAATAGCACTCGCTTATACTCCTTCTCCCCCAAGACAGAAGCACAGGGAAATCCTTATATAAACAGAGTTAGATTCTTACCTTAAACTGACTATGCAGTTGCCTTTGCGGTGTATGACTATGGTGCAATAGACTCCTTAGGGTCACGTGCACCTCAGGAGCTCAAATATCCTTTGCTGCATATTGCATTGGGTAACCTGCTCCCTCTGGCGTTTTGAACCACCTGGCATTTTCTGATGTATTTTTGATAGTGGCTGGGCGATCGATCCATGATTTTCACATGCTTTTATGTTTCCTATCGCTTGAGAAAGCATAGGCAAAGCTGTTCTGAGTCAGCTCCCCATCATCTGTGTTTTGGAGCTCCAGGACCTTGGGTTTCCTTGCTAGGTGACTGCTTGCTTTTGTTTCGTATCATGATTCATCTGTTCTAGCATTGTGTTCTGGTGCCCTGCGTGTTCAGAACTGGGCTGGTATCTCTGGAAAGCAGCTTTAAAAAGGCATTTTTAAATAGCATCTCTGTCCTCATGCAGAAGCATTGCTCTACAGCAAGCGTTGGTTTAAAACACAGGAATAAGCAAAGGAAACAAGTGCAATTCTGCTGAAATTTTGGAACTGGCCTTGAAGAACAAAGCTGTATGAGTCACCCCCACTGCAAAATAGAGAAGTTCATTGTTTAGACTGACAAAAATTGGAGTTCAAGCCTGTATTTGAGCTATGCCTGGAGCAGCAGGCTCAGTGGGGCTGCAGAGAGGTAGGCAGCACCCGGGAGCTACGGCCTGCGTCATGGGAGTGAGTGCAAACCTCTACCAACCTGAGCTTAAAAGACACCTACTTCAAGCCTGATGATGGTGGGAGAATAGAAATTAGGCAGCCTCATAAAGAGAAAGATGCCCTATAAGATATAAATTATTAGGCAAATTTGGAACAAAGAAGTATTTTACAAGGGGAATGGATTTTCTTTGCTTTGGAAAAAAGTTAAACAGTTCTGCTTTGTAGTATCATCACTAATTCAGAACAGTTTAATGATTTTTAGGAGGCCATCACCATTAGCAAGAACAGAATCTTATTTTTCTGGTGAACTGCTGTCCTTAATTTTGCACAGGAGATTTAATGCAGACTGTTCTTTGAGCCTCAAGAAGATACAGTGCTGCTTTAATGACTTTATCCCAAATGAAAAAAAGCCATTACATAAAAGATATCACATTGCCCTTTAACAAGGCTTCATTATTATCTCCCCTACTGTGGAACAGGAGTTAACATGGCTAATAAATTGGTAGAATTACTTTGGAAATGTGAGTTTGTTTATCATTTAATATTCTCCAGTGACCTGCTGCTTTAGATCTCTTGGTCTGCAATAAATTTGTGTATGTCAATAACCAGCTTCAGAGAAGAATATGAAGAATTCTTATCAGCTCCCTCCTGATACACATGAAGATAAAGGACTCCGCCAGGAAAAATACTTATTCTTTCGATTGCTCCAAAAAACCTTTTGAAGATAAATACTTCTTTTTACTGAAGGGTATGAAGGACTAATTCAAATATTGATACAGACTGGCCAATGAATTCACTAGCAGTTAGTTGGTATGTAACGTTTTGCCTGGCTTCAGTATGGAGTATGAAAGCCTTGGTCATTTGCAAGTGAAGTGGCTCAATTCCTAAAGATTTGTAAGAGTCTCTCCCTTCTCAAATACATGAGATTTTACTAGATTTATATGGATTTCCAGAGCCAGGCCATCGGTCTTTGTTAAAAGGCGGTTGGTTGGGGTTTTTTCTTTTTTGCATTTCCAGGTGCACCACACTATAGATGTAGCTACATGATTAGCAGTAAGCATGAAACCTACTCCGTTATACTTGCTCAGTGTTTTATGTGGGAGTATTTTACAATTTAAACTTGAAAAAGTCTTAAAAAAAAAATCGCGTGCTTTTTATTTTCAGCTTCTTTCTGAAGCTTTTGCGTAGATCCCCCCATTAACTCTCAAGTATAGAGAACCAAATACTTAGTGTTTTCAGCTGGTTTTTATTTTTTTTTAATGCAAATCTGTAATCTTGCCTGTTCCTGTGACTTCACTGCCTTCCTTTAAACCATTACAGGAAGGTTGTATATTTCATTCTGAATCCACACCCTATTTCTGCATGGTCCATCTCCATTCCAATGTTTGACCAGGGCTGAATTATGAAAAGAACAGTTAAAAAGACAAAACATTGTCACAAGCCGTTACTGTTCTCTCGTGTATTAAGTCTCTAGCCAAATTATCTTGTCAGTCTCCTGCTTGCAGAATGGCATGCACGCCTATGCCATTAAGTCTGTTTTATTTTCAAAGATTTCTAAAAAAATAAATTTTCAAAAAAAAAGTCTCAATGGCAAAGAGTTGGAAGTTTTTGTTGGAAGCTTTTTTGGTTCTTCTGGCTTGCACTCTTTGTAGTCTTAGAAGCAAGCATACTGTAGTATTTCTGTTGGTGATTTGGGAATCTCAGTGTCACCCAAGTCGTTCTTTGTTTCTGAAATAAGGCTGCACGTTTAGCTCAGCTCTTGTGGGGAAAGAGCAAACCTGTGGGTACCGTACGGACGTTGGGCGCAGTCGCTAGCCCTGCTTCCTTGCTGTTGTTTCCCTTCCTTTGCAATCGGCAGTACCCCCAGGGTTACTGCGATGTTAGATCCAGCTGGAACGGTTCATTACCCGCTCTGCAGGGCCATAAATAGGTGATGCTCTTCAGCAAGAGCTCAAGACTTGTGTCCAGAGCCCAGGCAGGAGGTGTCTCCAGGATGTGGGGCAATGCTGACACATGCCTAAAGTGGCTCCTCAGAAGCTGATGCATGTGCAGGTCTCTGCAGCGCTGTGCCCAGGGTTATGCTCACAGTCCAGAAGCATCGTAAGCACCTCAGCCAAGTGAAGCACAACGAGGTGAGAATTATTGCAGGTGCTGTTGGGTGTGAGGTGGCAGCTCACACGCCACATAAAAGGCAGCCACGTCCTGCACCTTTGCTCTAGGCCTGGTGTCCCTGCTGTATCTCTTGCTAGTGACAGGGACATCAGGGCGAGTTGGGTCAGCTTGCTGGGCCTGTGAAAAATGGCTCACTCAGTGGGAGATAAGAAATTACCGTGTGTATCTGGCAGCTGAGGGAAGAAGATGGTGAGTGCCTGTGTTCTAATGCTTCTGGGGCCCAAACCAACTGGTGTGGGGGCATCGGGGCGGTGCTGCCATGTGGTTAAACAGACTTGCCCCTGAAAACTGGTTACTCCCTACTTCAGTGTTGCCCATATTTCTTACTCCTTTTGAAGTAGGTCCTTCCTCTCACTGAGAAAAGAGCTAAGGATTTTTAGCTCCATGTTTGTGAGTGTGTTTTATATGTTTGAGATATCTTTTTTTCCACGGGATCGGACTCAAAAGTTCTGTAGAAGGGTAATAATATATTTTGGACTAATAGGAAACGATTGCTTAAACAGCTCAGTGTACTCACTCCTATCACACTTGCCAGGCACCTTTTATTTTTTTCTTGCCAAGTTAACCATGTTTACAGGTACAAAACTGCGTGTGGAGTTGTAAGATATATGAGGCTGTCTAAGATGCCCGGTTAGAGAAAGATCCCAGGTCCTCCGAGACTTAATTTACTGACTGCTCTCTGCCATTGCTTTCCTTTCCTGGGCAGTAAAGTTAGCTGCTGCAGAGCACTGCAGGGAATATAGTCCTCATTCTCCCTGGTGTTCATCCTTGTTTGTGTTGTAGTAACACGTAGGATGTTCACTTGTGGATGTGGACTCCATTGTGCTGGGAATGGTGCAAATAAAGAATGAAAGGACAGTCCTGGAATATCCCTGGTTTAAATAATTGAGTGTATAGGTGTATTTAGACCCCAGTCTAATGGGCATAATCAGATAACAGTGATTGTGCATGCTGAGAAAGTTAATTGCAAACTTAAAATGAGTGAAGCAAAGCAAGGTCTCTGCTCCAAAAGGCTCGTATAATAGAAAGAAGTATCTAGTATATCATGATGGAAGGACACCCAATAACATGATTTCATATGCAGAAAGATTTTTTGAGGATGTATGTGGCAAAGGGTAGGGCTCATATGCAATAGCCTGATGAGGGTTTCAAAGCAAATGTGTGATTTTACCCAGAGGTCAACACAACTGAATAGAGGTACAGCTCTGTGCTTAAATCATGGTTGTGCAATGTATCATGTGCCTTAAATGTCTGACCTGATAATTTTGTGTGCTTGGGAGTGACTTTGGGAGAAGAAAGGTTGACCCTTTGATCTGAGAATAGTATCAGGGTGCATCATTAGATTACAGTTCAGTTGACTTCTGTCCCCTTCCATTTACTTTGTGGGCTCACCTTGAGGACGGTCCATGTTTTTATTAATGTATGACCTCTCAGTTGCTCAGTTGCCAGAGCTTATGGTGGGAATTTCACGGAAAATTTATTCAGCAAAGAAACTGTAGCCAGAAAGAAAAAGAAGGAAGGAAAATCCAAGCTATATACTCGCCTATTACTCTGAATTTCTAAATCCATATTTTTTGTTGAAGAGTCCATTTTCTAGACACTTTTTTTTTTTGAGAAGTGAAGGCTGAGCATTTCTGATAGTGCTTTAAAAGTAATTGAAATTTAAAAAAAAATGGTACGTAAAATTCTCAGCCCAATCATCCACCCTTATACCCCTTCCCCGATAACCCCAGTTTTGGTGACTCATGTGTGTGCTCAGTGTTACACTGCATTGGGGAATCCAACACATACGACTTGACTTTCGTTTTGATCTAGTTTTGGGAAACAGTGATATACAGTTTCTTTATCTTTGCAATCTGCCATGAGAGTACTTCTCTACTCGAAAAATTGGTATTGATACGTAGTGCTGTACTCTCCAATTCTGTTACACTTCTAGATTAGAACTAAACACAGGGTTCTCTTCTTTGGTGCAGCAGTGCAATACAGTTATGAAACACAGTAATGTGATTTTTTTTTTTTTACTTCATACAAAACAATTATTGGCATCTAAAAAGCAGGTACTTTTCTGATCTTTAGACTTACGTGGCATGGCATCTCAAGTTTAATTCAGGCTGCAGCTGAAAAGAAATCTAATAGGACCAAAAGTGCAGTCCCTGTGTTCATAAGAAGAAATCAATAAAAGTGAGATAACTAATCCTGTTTTAAAATCCCTGTTTTATTAACAAGAGAACGGCCTCAACCTGGCTGACGGCACCACTGCTGTGTGTGACTGCGTGGAGGTGGGTAATGCACATCTGCTGGGCACGGCAACTTCTTACTCATTCACAGCCCTTTATTGGGAATGATTTCCACTGAAACGTTTCAGGGCAGTAATTGTGAGTCACAAAATCTTCTAATCATTTTGCACTGAAAAGAGTGAATGAGGGCATTTTGTCTTGTTTTATTCGCTGGTATTTTTTTGTACAGCGCTAATTAGAGCAGTCACTTCATTATGATGGTCTGTCTGCATTTCAATCAGCAGAACCTGTTGATATCTTCAGAATGGGAACAAAAAGTGATGGGCTGTAGTCCTTGTCTTATATGTTGATTCAGAGTGAAGCAAATTCCCTCTGTATTTCTGCTTCTCCCTTGAATCATTGCTTGACTTTATTTCTTTAAGGACGTTGACATACTTGAAGTGAAAACTACTATATAAGTGTACATTATTATTATTTCTGTGTACTAGCTAGGCTAAAAAAATAAACATTTGCCGATCTAATTCAATAATTTATAGTATTACGGAGCATTTCAGCAGCATGATACAAGCTGCACTATCTTACAGTAGTACTAAAATTATTTTAATCATTATTTGTTATGAGACGAGATTACTTCTGGTTTTCCCTTGTTTGTTGATATTCTTTAAGGCTTTTTTTTCCATTTGAGGTTGCGTTATAAATAGTCTTTTAGTGTATAATTTACTCTTGTGCTGTATCCTGCTGGGAAGTACTGAAGCAGCTATATATTTTTTTAGTATTATTGGCTTTTTTTCCTTATTTTTCTCTGTGGATATGAGCACTTACACAAATTACCTTTAAGGATCCTGCTTGCTTGATTTTTTTCACCCTTTTACTTCACACAAGGAGGATGACTATTTCATAAGCTGTTATTTAGGGGCAGCTGCTTTCACAGGCGCATTGTTCCCTTACAAATGTTGTTACTATTTGGTTGCATCGCTTACGTGTGTCAGAAAACTGCAGGAATTACTGAAAAAGGCAAAGAGAAGGAAGGAAGGCTTTGTGCCTTCCCTTGTTTTGCAGGTTGTTCTTCGTGCTTCCCAGCCCGTGAGGCTTCTATACGACAGCATTAGGGATGCACTGCAGAACCACAGAAGGGTTGAGGTTGGCAGGGACCTCTAGAGATCACCCACTTCAACCCCCCTACTCCAGCAGGGACATCCAGAGCACGGGGCACAGGGCGGCATCCAGGTGGGTTGGGAGGATCTCCAGAGAAGGAGACTCCACAGCCTCCCTGGGCAGCCTGTGCCAGGGCTCGGGCACCCTCACTGACAGGAAATGTTTCCCTAAGTTCCTGTGGAACTTTTGGTGCCTCAGTTTGTGGACATTTCCTCTAGTCCTATCACTGTCCACCACTGAAAAGAGGCCGGCCCCCTCCTCCTCACTGCCTCCCTTGAGGTAT
>JAVCKT010020794.1:17521-28041 GCA_032273925.1 Rhynchotus rufescens
GCACCTCCGTGTGCTTCACCGTCTCCTCCAGCTCCGCGATCTGCGTCTGCACCGCGTCCTGGCTGCTCAGGATGTAGGCGAGGCTCTTGCTGAGCTTCTCCTGCGGGAAGGACGCGGGGATGAGCTAAAGCCCGGCCCTAAGGCACGGCCAGGCCACCCCATGGCAGCAGGGAGGAAGGGGCCAGGCTCTTCTCATGGTGGCCAGGGACAAGGGGCAATGGGGGCAAGATGCGACCCAGACAGCTCCATCTCCATGTGAGGAGGAGCTTGTGCAGTGTGAGGGTGCCAGAGCCCTGGAACAACCTGCTCGGGGGGCTGTGGAGGCTCCTGCTCTGGAGATCTTCCAAACCCGCCTGGATGCCGCCTGTGCCGCCTGCTCTGCGTGTCCGGCTTGGACTAGAGCAGGAAGGCTGGACTAGGGGATCTCTAGAGGTCCCTTCTAACTTGAACCGCTCTGTGATCCTGCGCTTGCCAAGCCCCACGCAGCGCCCGGTGGCAGCTCCCGGCCCCGCAGTGTCCCCCAGGCCCCTCCTCACCCTGAGGGCCTGGTAGGCGCTGAGCACGGGGGTGATCTTGTGGCCGCTGTGGGTGCGGCGCACGCGGCACAGCTGGCACACCAGGCGCTGGCACGTCTTGCAGTAGTGAGTCACCTCCTCCTTGTGCTCCGGGCACGTCAGCCCCTGCGCGGACACAGAGCAGGGCTCAGCGGGCAATCCGGGGGGGATCTCCCGGAAAAAAAAACGGGAATAGCGCAAGGCGGGAAGGAGAGGGGGTGCGGGCACCCACCTTGGGGCGGAAGGTGAGGGTGGGCGGCGTGGGCTCATGCTGGGCCTTCTGGGTGCCCCACGGGTGGTAGAGCTTGAAGCACTCGTTGCAGAAGCTCGACTTGCACTCGGTGCAGCCCTTGGTGGCCTCGAGGCGCGGCGGCTTGCAGAACTGGCACATGATGGCGGCGCCCATGTCGATGCTCTGGCGGTAGCGCTCCACCACGCGCTCCAGCGTCAGGTTGCGGAAGAGGCCGCCCAGGCCGCGCTCGCCCAGGTCCACGTCGCGCCGGCACGCCGGGCACGGGAAGCTGAAGCTCGGCGGGTGCGCGGCGCCGCGCTTGCGGCCGGGGTAGGTGCCGAAGCCTGCGGGGAGCACCGGGGGGTCAGGGGCGTCACCGCAACACCCGTCACCGCAACACCCGTCACTGCAACACCTGCCACGGCGTCACCGCAGCACCCGCCGCGGCGCGGCCGCCGAGCGGAGCCCGCGCCCCGCGGCGCAGGGCCGTGCGCCGCCATGTTGTACATAGCAACAGTTGCCACGCGGCGCCGCGCGGGCCCGGGCTCCCGGCGCGGCCCGGCGGGCTCGGGGGGACACCCGGGCTGTCTCTGACGCGGGTCCCGTTCCTGCCCCCGCCTTGGGGACAGGGGCACCGGCCGCAGCTGGCGGAGCGGCCGCGCGGGGTCCCGGTGCCCCGGGTTCCTGCGAGTATCGGAGCAGATGGAACTTTTCGCTCTGTGCCCTTCCTGTAGCTTGCTTTTGTCTTTTTCCTCTATTAGTCTGTCTCTGTATGCACATTTGCACATTATTTCTCTTTCTTTTCTCTTTTTCCTTTTTTTTTTTTTTGTACTAAAATACTTGGCCATTGAGGCAGAAACATGTATTTATGTCATACCTGCAGATGACCCGTTATTAGCTAAGTGATGCTGTATTATAAGTGTTGTTTGTGCAAATATTGTAGGGGTAATTCTGCTAGGCACCGGAACACAGTTGTTTTGACTACATCTATAGCAATTCCTACATGTCATCACTTACTAACTGTCCCTGTGATACCAGTGTAAACACAAGTGATCAATTCGAGTGCTATATAACAGTCTAAAAGGAAGGAAAAAAAAAAACCAACAACTTCTACTCTGTAGAGCTTGGAATATAAGTAGAAAAACAAACAAACAAACAAAAACCACACAAATGAACATAGGTGTTAAAATAAGTACCAAGGGTGACAGGGAGAGTATGCTTAGAACACCTTACTTGTCCCAAGTTGTGGACTTAGGGAGAAGATGCAGGTAAGTTCGGATGATCAGAGTCCCAGAAAATTGTGAGGAAAGACGAGCACGGCATTTGTTTTGGCTTCAGAGAAGATGAAGATTCCTCAACTCTGGAGGGAAAAAAAAAAAAAAAAGTTTCTGTACCTTTTTCTTTATCTCCATTTATACTGATGTTTCAATTTTGCTGTGTTTTCATGTTCATTGATTTCTGTTTACTATTTTGAGCTATAAGCAAGATAGTGGCATTTGTACCCAGGGTTACCAAAGGCTGAGGAAGTCCCTGAGGAGGCTGAAAAGAGTAAGAGCTCTCTGTGAGCTGAAGATCTCTAAGAAAGTGTCCTAGAGGTGACTTTGACAGGAGGAGATACATCGAAGTGAAAAGGTAAAGCACTAGGACAAAAAAGGTAATGGAGTTTAATCTTGGGGGACTGTCCTTTCAGAGGAATAAGTAGGGTATGAGAAGAAAAGCTCCCTCCAGTCTTGAAAGAAAATCAGAGGAATAAGTATGCTGATCCAGAAGAGATGAGAAGGACAGTTGGATGTATGCAGTAAGTTGATCACTAGCATAGAAAAGCAGAGAAGCAAAAGAAAAATGAGATTTAAGGCAAAATATGGACAATCATAGTGAAGATGCCTTCAGGGTCAGGGGAAGATGCTGACAAGGTTCTGCTCGTGAGTTATGATCAGTGAAATGTCATTGTATATTTTGCAGTTAACTGGGGAAGGACATCTTGGATTTTATCAGAAAGTGAAATCTTTCTAAGAACTGAAAATAGGAATCAAATTTTCTCCAGATATTTTCAGTGTTACCACATTGTGCGTAATAAAAAAAAATAGGAAATGCAGATGTAAGCATGAAGGTTTTTCTTTAGAAGCAATTCTGACTAGTTCTGCCTCACAGAAATAGTAAAGCTGTATGTATTCTTTTTGTAAAACATCTCTCTCGTAACCATATGTTAGTAGAGTTCTGCTAAAGGAGAAGTGTGAAATCGGCTTCAATTTGAAAATCTCTTTTGTGTCAATAGATCTGCTTGCATAAGGAAATATTATTTAGAAGCATAGGCAGGTCTACTCTTTACATTAGCATTGATTGAAAATTCAACTGAGTGCCAGAGAATCATTATATTTTTCTTTTAATATTTAGTTATGAGTGATGACCCAGTACCATCTTTGTTCGATCAAGGAACAACTAAGAAATATCGAATACCAATTGGTCATCTGGATTACAAATTCATTGAAAAATGCACAGATGTTAAACACCTGGAAAAAATCCTCAGCATATTAAGGTAAACTGCACATTTTTTAACTTTGGAAACTTCGGCTTAAATATTCCAGTTACTTTGAGCCTCTTTGTCACTTATGTATTTAACAATTAGAAGTTAAAATACAAGGTTCAAGTAATTATACTAACTGTTTGAATGATAGCATTAGAAATCCAGTTCCTGTTTTAACCAACCAAACAGGTTTACATGATTTACGTGATACACCTTTTTCTCAAATACTACCACTGGATCTTGGTTCTGTCCTGAAACCATCTTGCCTGAAGGTTTTTGTGATTTTGGATGTGATGTTTATTTAGCTTCTTCTGCAAATGACAAGAGCATCTTTTAATTAGCATTGCAATGATAGTTTTTAAAGGATATGCATATCCTTTAAAATTAACTCATACTCACTATGAATTTCTTATCAAAATGCATTTAGATGTAGATGAATTTAGTTATGGGGAATAGTCTTCTGCAGTCACTGTAGTACACTTAGAAATATAGAGATTTGTAGGAAATGCAGCAAAGTTGTGGGGTTTTTTTGTTTTTTTTTGGGGGGGCGGGTTTTTTTTTTTTTTTTTTTTTTTTTTTTTTTTTTTTGTAACTGTGTAACTATTTTAAAGGTCTGGTGAGGAGGGATATTATCCTGACCTTACATTATTTTGTGAAAAGCGTATTGAGCATTTGCACCCAGGGAGCAGAGCTCTCAGAAAAGATAAGCCTGCAGCCACAGCTTCTGATTTTACAGCTGAAGAATGGGAAGCAATTAATGGTGAACTAATGGTATGGTATAATTTTAATTTACTGTTTTTAGTGATGAGAGTTGTAATTACTCTGACATATCAATCTCAGATGACTGTTGAGCTTCTTAAGCATAAGCAGTATGTGGTTATTTGCTAGTGCTGTAGCATTTTAACCATTAGTCTTACATACCGTGGTGCATTTGCTAGAAGTGGTCAGAGGAGTCCGATTATCTATTTTTATTCTTTTACCTTTTTAAATGATTCCACTGAATCAAGCTTATATATAATTCAAAAAAAATCAAATCAAATTTTTAATTCAAAAAAAAGCATTTATAAACTACTTTTAGGAAATGCATTTTTTACAGTATGAAAAGCAGCATAATTTGAGAGGATAAGTGCTTTATGTTTCTTTATGTTTTTAAGATACGTCATAAGAACGAATGTTCTAATTATCTTATGCTATTTCTGTCAGAGAAAATTTATTTCTACTCTCTTAAAGAAGGTTCTCCAAGCTCTTGTGAATGATTAAAGGCACTTCTGCTTCTGTGCTTACTTTATAATATTTCTTCCTTTTTATTTTTCTGTAAAACCCCACAATGCTTGTACCAGTAAAGGAAGGAGCGATTACAACTACTGAGTTCATCTTTATCGCTCCTTGAATCAGCAGATGGATTGAAAGAAACAACCCTTTTAGCCTACAATCAGGAACTTGTGTTTAAGGTTTCCTTAATTTTAATTAATGATTTTTTTCCCCTACATTAAGAGCAGTGCATTATGGAGATAGTTGTTAGGGTCATTGCAGATTCTGCAGATTATCTGTTTTACTACTTCAGGATCCAGATATGTTGTTTCCTTTCAGAGCTGGGTGACCGAAATGAATGAAGATGATGATAAATCACAGTTTCTTGAAACAGATACACTGCATGAAAGAGAAGACAACTTGCCTGCCATTCGTTGTTCTAGCAGCTGTCTTCCTGATAATCAGGTATCTAAATCAGTTTTCTAAAGCTGTGCTTTTACAGATGTACACTAATCACACTTTTTTTCTGGAAACAGAAAGTTTTGTTTGTAGGAATTTGGACTCTTCGAGGTTGTTCTTCTGAGTTTGATAATCAGGAAAAAAACAAAACCAAAAAACCCCTGTACATTCCCTTGTGAGAGGTGAATGCTCAAACAAAAGTGCCTCTTTGCTATTACAAGCCACATGCTAATATTAACGTTTATTATTAATGTAATAATGTTTTAATTTTAATCAGGATTTAATTTCTGAAGCAAACCTCCTTAAATGTCTCTTTATGTCCTTTGATTCACATTTCAGAATGGTCTTAAAGCATATGATCTAGACTCCTTTTGGATGAAACTATACTCGGGATTTCTCCAGCTTCCAGTAGGCATTTGTTTTGTGAGATGAGACTAGAGCTATCCCCTAATGAATTCCCCCAGATACATGGAAGATGGATGCTGGATCCTCTGCACCAATATATACTTTACTCCATAGCCTCTTTTATGTTTGGCTGAACTAGTGTAAATGTAGCTTTTGAGTGCCCTTATTTAATACCTTGCTTTGGTATTTCTGCTTTTAGTCTTAAAGAACAACCAAACTCCTAGTTTAGCTGTAAAGCATATTTAAACAATTTTAAACAAATATTTAGAACTAAACATTTACGGTTCCTCCAGGTATTATTTTCTTCTCTTTTTTTTTTTTTTTCCCCCACCTCATTTATTTACCTGCCGCCAAAATACAGTGCTACAGGAGGCATTTACGCAAAAGCAAGTGTGAGAATGGATTTTTTTTGAGATTTTTATCTCAAAAAAAAAAAAATTATCAGATTTTATCATGATGACTTCAATCTGTTTTCCACCTTTTTGGGGGGAATTGTAATTGTTATGGTGAGTTCACTAAAAGATTTTTCCTTTTTGTCATTGCACATAAAAATTCAAAATGTTATGAAAAGATCCTTATGAGGATCATGATCTTTATTAATTATTAATTATTAATTTAACAAATCATCTTGATTTGTTATTAGTATTTAGTTGTTAGTAAATGCCTGGATGCTGCATTGTCAGTAACTACTTCTTGCTGTCAGCTAATATTTAGACACCAGACTAAGATTCTGGGGTGACTCTGCAATCTCCATTATTTGGGATACCAGGAGGCTGGGAATTCCAGTGTAATGCTTTATAGGTGCTTATTATCGACATTCACTTTGTTTTCATTAGTATGTCCTAGTTTAGAGTTTGCAGTGCAAGTTCATCCTGAGTATTCTTTTTGTGAGAGTAGCATAACTGCTCTTGACTTATGTCATACATGAGTGTTCCTTAGATGGATGGAACTTGTTAAATAAAATATTATGTAAACTCAGGTAATCCAGAGATTGAATATCAGCATAAATTGATGTAAAGAGGCTTAAAGTCTAGGATATACTTTTTTTTCCTCATGAAGAGAATGTGATCTTCATTCAAAGACAAAATGTCATTTAGAATTTTATTTTGTTTTGCTCCTGATTTAAATCCTACAACAGCCTTGAGTTCAACGTTTAATCATTTTTATTTTTATTTTCCATTGGATATTTAGGTGGTAACATCATTTTTCTAACAACGAAACCTAGCTATAGCTCTGTGTGTAACCCCTTTTTTCTTTTTGCACAAGCAGACCGCCTCAGAAATAATTTTATCTGAAAGAGGGAATGGAGACCCGAAATTGAGTTTTAGATCTCCATTTTTTTATATAGTATTGCACTGAGTAAATGGGAGTTTTTTTGTTTGGTTGGTTGGTTGGTATTTTTTACTATATACCTGTAAATCACCTGCAATATCAATCTCAAAAAAATGAGATTAATGCACTTAAATTGATATTCATTTTTCTTTCTTGCTGATAAACTGTGTGTAAACTAATAGTTTTTAAACATGTATTACTAATCATTTAGGACTGTAATTCCCTTTTTAGGCAGGGATCACATAATTTCACACCATGATATCAAAAATAAAGTTGGTATGCTAAATTTGGCGTGTCTCTGAGAAAGAAACACACAATCCCTCCACTTAATCTGTGTTACTTTATTGGAGGCTCTGCATACTTTAATTGATGCTTAAAGATTCCAGTTATTTTGTGTGAAATCAATCCTGATAACCCTTAGGGACCTGTCGTTAAATCAGTGTATTACAGCTGCAGGTTCAAGTTGGAGAGGTGAAGGTTGCTGATACTAAATATAGTTTAAATTTAGTGCCGATAGCTTATGTTTCTGTATGGTTGGTTCTTCTTACTGACGTCCAGTTATGGAAAAGATTCTCTGTGGGGTCTGTGTGTGCTGAATTCCGGGGAAAAATGACAAGAGCAGAGTCTTTTTTTTTTAATTCTTTGCTTGTAATGCAAAGTACCAGAGAATAGCTGACAGAGGATGAAAACACACATTTTGTGGAAGTCAGATGAGATGCAGTATTAGTGATTGTGAGATTCCTGACTCTGCAGCTTGGTTGCTGTGGTCCCAAGAGTGTGAAACCTGGAATTGTGTAAGGATTTGTGCATTTTGGGGTCTAAACTTCTGTCGTGTTCCACAAAGGACAAGCTCAGAGTTCTCTCCCTATGTTACAGTTGCATTAATGACCTTGTGACTTTTCTTCAGAGAGTTTCACCATTTTTTGTCATCACTATCTGCCTTTTTATTTAAGTAACAGAAATCTGTTTCCAAAATAAATATGTGAGTACAAATATACTTAAAAATACATAAATAAAAGTCATATTCTGGGGAGCCCTGTTTAGGAGTCACCACCTCCAAATATGTATTAATCCCTAAATGTATTTGTAATTTTATCAAGCTTCTTGAAAGATCAAGAACGTTAAGAGTGTATTTATTCTAAGTCACATACTCCATAAGTTTATTCAGGTGGCCGGAAGCTCCACCGGGAGGGTCCATTTACATGATGTAAATTGGTCTGGGGAAGTATTTCCTTGATACAGTATCAGCACTTGTTAAACTGGTTTAAGAGGTTGTGGTTTGTTTGGGTTCGTCTTGGTCCACTTTGTCACAGGCACTTGTATAAATATTTAGGGACTGCACTGTAAACTGTACCAAGTTGTTCAAACACAGATGAGTGCCAGTCTGTAACCCCCCAAACAGCCACATGGGTCTAACTCCATGAGGGATGGATTGCAGGGAAGGAGCAGGACGGAAGGGCAGGAAGGAGCAGGACGGAAGGGCAGGAAGGAGCGGGCGGCAGTTTCTGAGCTGGCTGTGTCACTGGGGAGGACCTCCTGGGGACCACACCTTGTTGTTAACTATCCTTTGGAGTCAGCAGCAGGGAGGGACAGTTCAAAATTTCCTCCACGTGAGGAAGAACTTTCCTGTGAGGGTGACAGAGCCCTGGCACAGGCTGCCCAGGGAGGCTGTGGAGTCTCCTTCTCTGGAGGTCTTCCAAACCCGCCTGGATGCCGCCCTGGGCCCCGTGCTCTGGGTGTCCCTGCTGGAGCAGGGGGTTGGACTAGATGATCTCTGGAGGTCCCTTCCAACCTCAGCCATTCTGTGAAAAGCAAAGTCTTATGACAGAGGTACAAAAGATGCCAAAGGTCCCAGCAATGGAAGTAGGCTCCGTTAGCATAGGATGTGAGTTGAGATGCTACTTGGTTAAGTCAGTTACTGGGACTGATTGTTGCAAGAAGCTCAAAGAATAAATTTGGAGTAAGGCATTTCATAATGAATAATCATGCCTAGAAGGTAGAATGAACATAAATCATCTCAGGGCTTAGCTTGATGGGAGGGTGAACTAGTCAAAGGAAGTACAGGAACTATTCTGAAGTCAAACCAAACTTTTATGTTGCATTTGTTCAGAGGGCTTTGGGGCTGTCACATCCTCTGTATTCCATTCTCTTGGCAATGGCAGGCTGAGAATGAGGCTAGTGGTTCAATTTCTATGTCAACATTGTTGGGATTTCCCAAGAATAGTTAGAGGCCTCCTCTGCTATACTGAAAGGGCTGGTTTGGAAAATGGCAACACAAGGTATTACTGAGGAAGAGCTGTCTCCTATCCAAGATTTTATCTAAAACTTGTGCAACATGTAACAGAGCGGTGAAGAGAAAGTGAAAGACTGAAGATTTCCTCTGAATACAGTATCTCAAATACATGGAAGATTTTCTTTAAAGCAAGATGAGTGAACTTGACAGGATTACATTGAGATTAGTCATAAACAGTGTTAGCTGCAGGTGATATGTACTGCAGGAACAAACAAAAAGGCTGTGAATTTCCACTTTTAAAAATTGGCTCACAGACTGGCTGTTTCTCTTTCAGAACAAAAACTTGCAAGACAAAAAAAGAAACAAGAAAAATATACCACGGGATTACAGTGAATGGGACAAGTATGTTAAATCATTTATATTTATACTTTTAAAAACTCTTATTTACTTAAGTAACAATAACAGAGTTATTAGACTTTTAAAAGTATTTCACAGAAACATAATATTAAGGTCAATGTTTTCAGAGAACTACAGCATTTCAATGAAACTTGGCACCACGTTATATCATTAGCATTTTAACAGAATGTTTATTATGAAAAACTAATAAATGAAAACAAGTTAGTCTATACCTTTTTACTAATTCTTTTTCAGATTTTCTACATCTAAAATATAAAATCTAGGGAAGTACATAGGAACTCAGAACTCCAAGTATCTTACAGCAGCTTTTTGAAAAAAATCTTAAGTTTATTTAACCCACGCTCATGAATTTTTTATCTTCTGTGTATCTACAGCCACAATGCCAAATCACAAAGAAAGTTGCCGAATCCATATTTTTGCAGTAGGTCCGACCAACTAGAACAACATCTTGAGGCAGGTGCCTTAGTCTGCTCAGTGCAGTTACACACAGGCAGGCTGCAGACAGGGCCTGGCTGCTAGGGCGGCTGAAGCCCTGCTGCACAGGCACTTTGTTATGTGGCACTGTCACCCCAGTTATGTGACAGGTCTGTTCCCTCAGTTTGTGCAGTAGGATTCACCTACTGCTCTGTTGTGCACAGCAGCAGCTTCTCTGCAGCTCTTTGAATCTGCAATATGATGCTATACAACCACAGCAATGATGCACTGGTTTCCAGTGCTGCAGCCGTGGAGCCACATCCAGAAACTGTGGAGTTTGAAGGATGAAACTCTTTCAGTATCTTGCCAAAAAACTACAAAAGCCCTTTCTGCATAAGACACTGTTTTTGCAAACAGTTGTGTGCATCAGTTTGTAGTGCATATCAGTTCCAAGTGTATGTGACGTAGAAATTGTGACCTTTCTGTTTAAATGTGGATCAATTAAATCTGTTAGATAAAAAAAAACTTCTACAACAATAAATTTGCATCCCTTTTCCCTCCATATCATTTAAAGTTATTATTTCTGTATTTTGCATACAGTTTTATATATGTGCTCAGTCTTTAACTATTTTGGCATGCTGATAATTCTAGAGTTGTTTGCTCATCTAGGAGCTGGTTATTATTTTATTTGTTCTCTAG
>JAVCKT010020797.1:13284-33039 GCA_032273925.1 Rhynchotus rufescens
GTCCCTCACGCAGTTAGGGGTCACTGTGCCAAGTATCATCCCACAATGTCCTGTATATCTTATACACACTAGGACACTCAGCAACAGCAACTGTAAATTTCCCATATAGGAGTTTTCTATCTACTACCTGCAAATACAGTATAAATGCTCCTAAACATTTCTACAGAATCCCATGAAACTGGGAAGAAAAGTTCTGTACAACTGGCTAACATTTTCTGCAGAATTCTTGAAAAAAGCAAAATTATGTGGTGCGTTGCCCAAAAATGTTTCTAGCACTTTGATGGAAAGTCTATTACACCGTATTTAAAGATGATGGTTAAGGGAGGAAAAGGAAATCCCCCCCGTAAACGAAAATAGCAAAGTATCTGCAGGCAGGTGCTCAGTGTTTCTCAACAAAGCTCACTATTTATTTTGCCCATTGGTCTAAAATAGTCTTATCCGACTAAAAATAAAACAGGTGAAAAGAGATGTTTTCTTTTTCAATAGGTTCCTAATTGGTTCCAATTTGATATATACACAGCATTTAAAATTTATTACAATTTTAACTTATTTTAAAAAATAAGATTTTTTCTTCCCTTTTTGAGATTTCTTCTGTCCAACTGTTAGAATCCTTTTTCCACACACTTGAAGAATGGGCTGATGTTTTTTGCAGCACAAAAACAAAACCTAGGAGTAGTTGGTTTTCTTAGGTTCAAGTCTTTCCAAGCACCAATACTGAGAATCTTTACATCACTAAATATTTCACGTCAGTGGTTAATCTAACTGTATGCAACAGCATTCCTGTTCTTTTAAAAGTATATTCAGACTAGTCCTTTTGTGAACACAGTAACACAAATCAGGTTAAGCCCTTAATCTTTTGTGTATATAAACTTTGCATCCAAAAAAAAATAAATAAATAAAAAAATAAAAAAAGCTAATGATAAAGCTGGTCTCCTTATTTTAAAGGATCTTTTGAACTATAAGTTTAGTTTATCTGACCGAATATATTTTTTGCTCTCTCTCTCTCTCTCTCTGTTCATTCAACAGTTATGCATTCTTTACAACTTTGGAAGCTGTTAAATATAATCCACATAATCCCAAACGAAAATTAGAAAACCCTGAGAAACAGTTTTTCTAGGGAGAGAAAACAGCCGTAACAGGACACAGTCCAAGGGACGAGGGCTGTATCCAAAACCAGCCGGGGGCTCCAACGGGACCCCACAGCCCTGACCTGTGAGACCAGGACAGCAGCCAGGGGCCGTTGTATTAAAGGCAGGTGGACAAATTCAGCGAGGTGCCTGTCAGTCCCTAGCAAGCCACAAAGTCATCTTGAAAATAGACTTTCATTCCCTCACTACCAAAACCCCCTCATGAGAGCAAACGGATGCCTCAAAGAATATATTGTTAAATTTCTGATCTTTGAATTATATGGACAATTTCTTTGCAATGATTGTATTTGTGAGGAATATGAAAAAGAATACTAAAAAGTGTTATTTTTATGCTGTGTTCTTTGTATAAAAGTGGACTTTGTTTAAAGAGCACCTGTAACTTCCTTTATAAGGTGCTCTGAACCTAATCTCCAGATGAAGTAGCACTTTTTTCTGAAGCAGATAGTGAATGTATTGCCTACAGAAGCTAATGTTTTGTTAAGATATGGAAGGAGAAGAGGTATTTCTGGCACCCTGGCATCACAAATATTTATCCACGTATTGTACCTGGAGGCTAACTGATACTCCATTTGAAAATAGGGGGGAAAGCTCAGTAAACTGTTTTGGAAAATAATTCTACTGTTTAAAATTTATCTCTGGAGAACACCAGTTTAAGAACTGAAAGCTGGTCCTACACTAATTTGTGAAAGTGGAAAGCATGCAGAATGAGAACTTCTGTCCTGCATTTTACTGCAAGCACAAATTGTGCTGAATGAGCGAGATGGTCCCTGGCTCCACTGCACACATCTTGAATCTTCTTTATCTAACAGCTACCTGGAGACATAAAATAAAACAACCCTATATTCATCTGCTCTGCTAGACCAAATAGATGCCAAAGCTTTACTTTCAAGAAAAGCAGCTAAGAAAAGCAGATAATAAAATAACCTACCCTAAGACACAAGCAAGAACAGAGACATGCAACAAATTGCAACTTGAAAAACAACAAAATATGCGTTGTTGTCCAACTGTGAGACCTTAAGCACAAAACATGTGAGCTTCCCCAAGTAAAAAGAAAAAAATGTTTGCTTATTGTTTGAATATGAAATATAGCTCTCAAAGCACGAGGTGCTTCTATAACATCTTTTTCACATCTTCAAAGATGCTTTTTAGAACAATGAAGAATAGTAGTATCATTTATGTCCAGTATTGCTAACTCCAGGGTACATTATGGACTTTATTCTGTAGTTACCAGAGCTCTCACTAAATATTTACATAAACAAAGCTGTACTCCATCAAGAGGCCTGTTTTCTCCTCATCTCATGGTGCTCTTCACACGCGCGTTCTTGTTTTGTTTTGTTTTATGGCTGGCCTGACTAGCTGGCGTGTATATATGTTTATATACACCCAATGTGGCTTACTTCTCTTAAAAAGGTTCACCAGTACCTCATATTTTGAAAAATACGCTCTACTAACAGCCGTATATCTGACCACATGACTAAACAACTGCGTCACCATCTTCTACCACTGTATCACATTGCCAGGACAGTTTCTATAGAACAAACAGATTAAAACACATCTCTGTCACTTTGACAAAGTTTGGCTCTAGTCCCACCAGTGCTCGGGAGAGAATTCCCCTAGACTGCAGGGAGAGTTTCCAATATACAAAGCCTCACATGCATTCTTTTTTTTTTTCCATTGCCAAGATCCCAGCATTTTCAAGATGCTGAGAACATTCACAAGCAGGCGCTGTGAACGTTTCAGGATATCACAAGGAAGAACCAGAGCTTCCCGTGGGACAGTGCGCAGTAGGTGAGGCCATAGGAAAGCCAGGATGCTCTTTGAGAAACGCTCTTGGCAAAGCAGAAAAGGCACACAAAGTATTTTGCCAATCACAAGTGTTTCCCCAGAGGTGCCTATGCCTTTAAGATGCGAGGCTGTTTCCAGGCTCTAAGGACACGATCTCCTTCCATATTTCATGTATTGTGACTGACCAGGAAACATATTGAAAAGGGTTCAGTCAACAGTGGAGCAGCTGCACAGCTAGAGAAAACACAAATCCCTTTTAATTTCACATTTACTGAACAAGCACAATACATCATAAACTAACCAGCGAGAGGACAGTCTAGGTCAGGCAGAAATACTCAGCTATACCCAGCTGATACACCGCGAGCAGCAGCCTCTTTTCAAGTCCTTTTGCTTAAAACAGACTAAACCCAGTACGAGGCTCATCCCACCAAACCTTGGCCACCCAAAGCCAGCTTTCCAATATATGTTAAGAGTCTATGTTAAGAGTATAGGCTCCCTCTATACAAAGTGGTACCTGAGACTGGACCGGCCCTGCCTCTTCAGTGCTGGAAAGGCTTTGAGGTGGCTGCCCATGGAAGCTAGACCTCGTTTTAAGAGGACTATCCTGGTAGGCATCTCATGGGGAGCAAACAAGGTGTCCGCAGGGTGGGCCAAACCTACTAGTGCTATACATGGTGCAGCAACTCTGGCTAGACAAGAAAACCCACATGTATATGGAAATCTAAAATAAGAATACCTGCTCTTGCTGCGTACTGAAATCACACTGAAGGAATTAAGGAGCTCCACTCCATTTTCAAACAGGCAGCTGCTCTGCTTGCAGAATGCACGTGTTAATACACCCCTAAAATTGTGTAGTCATCTGGCTGTGGATAAACTGGCCTCAAAAGAAGGTGTTTCCGCCCATTAATCACGCTCCCGTGTCCTTCAGCAGGACCCAGCGCTGCCGGCTGCCACCAGACCAGCAAGGAAACCCAGGGCTGCGCAGTCTCCCCTCAAACGCTCTCCCTCAGTTTGCCAATAGCCCCGAACAGCCCATGCGGCACCACCGTAGCGAAGCCTCCGGCAGCAGGCACAAGGCGCCTGTTGACAAGCAGCAAAACAAGCCAGGCAGCCAACCTGGGGCATAGTAAAAGGCAGAGCAGCTCTAAAAGATGTTTTCCTGCTTGATGCCTCAGCCTCACCCACAGCCATCAAAAGTCTCTAACAACAGAGAATTCCAGATTCAGCCAACACTTATGATGAAAGAGACCACAGAAATGCTTTCTGTGGTATACAGAACACAGCAGGTATAACTTGCACAAAATCTCTTCAGCGAGAAAACATTTCCATAAAACATGTAACGTAAAACCAACCCAAAGAGCATATAAACAACAGGTTCCCCCATATCAGACGTTTCCAAATTACCAAATTTCCATAGACCACTCCAGAGTTGGCAGTTTATACAGATTAAAAATCCTCATTTCCAGTAGCTAATTTAAATTAAAAGGGGGAGGAGGGAAAAAATCCAAGTAATTATGATTTCAGAAGACCACAAATGGTCCAAAAAGAGGTCTAAGACAACACAGGAGTAAGAAGAGAAATGGCCCCAAACCTCCCTAGTGACACCTTACCCCACCATGAAGAAATCTTGGAAACTGTCACAGAAAGCTGTAAAGTTTTAGGAAAGGTGCTGCTATGTCCATCATACAAACACGCATGTTACGCAATAGAAGCTCTAGCAGCATCTGACCCAGCGAAGAAAGCAAATTTGTGAGTTACAAGGGTCATTCTGAGAGCCTCTGTCACAGCCCCAAGATGCTATGTTCTGGGTACCCTGTATTTCTCATTATTTTCCTAAACTACATCACAGAGTTTGGCCAGTATTTCCTGCTCCTGGATTAGCTGGCAATTACTGCATGTACTTCACTGGCATTGTGCTTATTCTTCAACGGATTGGAAAGCAGTTTGCCATTTATCAAACATGCTTTGCTGCCTGCTTTCAGGTAAGAATTTGCCATGTTTGTATATGATGTGAATAGCCAACTAATGTATTTGTCATGCATACCAAAATGTCTTTCCCACTTTTCCAATGAAAACTGTCTCTTAGACTACAGGAGCAAAACAAAATCCTGCTCAGGTACACACATAGACACATACACAGTTGCAGTATGAGTGCAGTAGATGTACACACACAGATAAAGCTACCCCATAGCTCAAAAAAGTGATGATTTTACACAATAATCTTAAAAAAAGAGAAAAAAAAAAAAAAAAGATGACAACACAGAACTTAAGTAGTTTGAATAAAAGACCTCTTTGCCTTCTGCTCTGCAATCTCCTGCAGAACCATAAAGCTCTTTGCCTGCAGAGCGGAGGAAAGAAGAACCAGCTCTTCACAAAGCCTCAACAAGTCAAACAAAACACGTGCCTGACAGAGGGGACAAGATCCGAAACAAATAGGAAATACAAAGCAAAAAAAATATTTCTTAATGCTCGCATCATCTCCAGAGTTGAGATACCTGGCTAACAGTAAGGCACTCAGGACACAGTAATTCCACTCAGGACAGAAAGGACAGAGTTGTCTCTTACTCTTAAATGCTTCTGATCCATCCTCAAGAGAGCTCAGTGTTTTACACTTTAAATTCACCAAATAGGGAACAGTTACAATACTTGCCTCTAGAAAAGCATGATTTCTACAGCTTTTTACGCCCAGATCCGCTCACAGCCATGTCTCCCACCTGTGAGCTCCCACATTAAAGCCCCAGTTACACATTTCACACCATCACTGCCACCACCAAGGCATGGGGATAACTATTACAATACAAGCCTGAGTATACAAAAGTAACATGTAAAGAATTCTGCATATTTCTTCATTAAAAATCACGTGGTTGAAATGTTATCTCCTTATAAAGCTACAATGAAAGAAAAAAACCCTCATGAGAGCTGAGCAGAGTAGAAAGCCCTGCGGTACTTTCTCTGCACGCGACGGCCGAGTGCATACGAAGGTGGGCAGCTGGAGCTTGCCATGCCCGGGCTGCATCCATGAAGCAGCTCCACGGCGTGAATACAAGGGAGTCCAGATACTTATTACTTAAGGGTCAATACAAAGCTACAACTTTCGCTATCAATATCTGATTTTATGATGTCTCCTTTTTTTAAATTATTACTATTTACAGATGCACCATCTAGTATTGTAAACAGCTTTTCGTTTACTGCCCCTTGAACATTCACACTAATGGAAAAGAATTAAAGAAGACCTGGTCTAGAAACCGCTTTCACTGCTGAAGCAAATTGGTGCATTCCTATCTGGAAACCACCCTACTGGCCATCATTCAACTACTGATTACTACCCGTTTCTTTACTTAGTACCCACACAATCTACTAATTATTTAGAAGATACCAGCTACTACTAAAATTAGAAGCTGATTTTATGTATTGAAGGAGTAAAAGCTGAGTAATGCAATGATAAGTTACCTTTCTAGGGAAGAGTTTCATGAGGAAAACACTCTCACTCTATCACACATTCGTGCGAGCTGGGGTCCCTGACACCTGTGCTGTACCTGATGCGATACTGAGATTACCCTTTCAGAACTCCAGTCACCACCCGAAGCTCAGCACAAGCTCCCCCAGGCACCCTGTGCCTCGGGCTCCTATAGATGTTTGTGCTTGATGCTCCTCCCCGTGCCCGTTTCCCTGCAGCTCGTTAATGTCGTAGAGGGCTGATTTTGTGACAGCAGTTATGACTTTACTGCTCCATAAGTTAGGCACCCTTTCATTAATTACACTTGGATAAGGAATCAAACCTGCAGAAAATGTTCCAAGTTTTGGTAATATTAGATCAAAACTAGTTAATTGTAAATAATTTTATTACAAAGAAACCTCAGAGTTTACAAACTTTAATATTAAACATGATAACTTTCAAATGTTTATGCTGTACAAGTGAATGGTATTCCAACCCAACTGAATGCAATGGCCCTATTAAGAACTTCACCTCCACCCTACACATCCACATCTTCACAGCTCCCTTCCTCTGGAATCAGTGAATTTTTTCCTTCAACATCTAATCCCGGATTTGATCTATCTACATTTTAAATGAAACTCAGCACTGTATCTTTCCTTGGCAGGTTCCAGTTCAAGAAGACCATCTTCAGGAATGCCTGCTGCTCCTTTATGGGAAATTGCTCATCCCTCTAAATCTACCCTGGCATTTGGGCAAGTGAGATACTTCCACAACTGTCTCTACAGATGTTATTACTATACTATAAATAAAAGAAAAACAAACCTTTACTAAAAGAAAAAATAAATCTGCAATATAAAAGCTAGTAACGGAACAGGAGGAGAAATGTGCCACAATTTCTCAATGATTGAAGCACTGGAGAGAACAAGGTAGCTTGAGCAGGCAGCTTGGTCATGTGAAGTATTTTCATATGAACGGAACAGAAATCAGATGACACTGGCATCCATGTGTCACATCTATTCTTATTTCTTACACATAAAGCTGAAAGGCAGGTCCAATAGTTACTGCAGGTACTTTATACAGTCTCACTTATCTCCATGAATGAAAGCAGATTTAGGCACTGTTACTGTTTTCTTGTTCTTAAGCAACCACCCAACTGTATCCTGTCTCCTATATTAAAGCAGAAGCCTAACTCTCTCCCAGAAAACTTTCATCTGAATGTCCTGTTCAATCTATTCCTGAGTTCCTTCTGCTGAGCAAAAGCCTAGAACTAAAAGAAAAATCTTCTAAATTATCATTCTGCACATTAGTTTGACAACGGTATCCAATTTAATGAGGGGTTAAACAGGACATTAAGAGGAGCTGAAATACCATTTTTTAAATAGTACATTGCTTGGCAGAACATGCTCCAAGAGGCGAACATAAAACTGTTTAGAGCTTATTCCTTTCAATTTAACATTTTTCATTGACACAATTTTCCAACTGTTACTCATATGATTTATGGTTTGTCTTTGACTTATGAGAAGCAAAAGTCTTCTATCTTAAGTCTGACTTTTAGCATGATTCTTCATCTAAATTGTGTAACTGATCTGGAAACTGAGAACACCAAACAGAACAAGGACTCTCATACCTTATAGTCATCACCACAGCACTTTTCTTCTTTTAAAAAAGCATTTCCATCCCTTGGAGAAATTACACGGGGTGGAAAATTTGCCACTATGTTCTGCTGTTTCTAAGAAACTTCTGCTGTTTCTGGTACCAGCAAGTTTGCTATTTCGGCATTACACTAAAGCCCCAGTGCCTCCATTTCTGACCCCTTCAAACAAAAACAAGCTGCTCAACAATGTCTAATCCGTGCGTCATGTAATCCTGCTTAATACTCTACAAACTCTGGGTAATATTTGGGTAGTTTTTAAATTTAGCAAAGAACATCCTGGCCTACTTCAAAGACATCCTCGCCTTGGGTAGCGTTCCCTAGAAATGCCTCCCAATTTCATTTCAGACAAACAAAAAAAGAGCAAACATAAACACACAGGAGAGGCTAACATAGGACAAATTAAGAGCTCCTGGCCTACTGACATAATAACAGCACGTCGCGTTACAAATCAAAGGACTGAAACAGGAATACACTTTGCAACCACCAAGCATAGCATCCGTAAAAATATATAAGAGACATTCTTACTTTTTAACACAGCCTTGGACTCATCTAGGAGCACCGGAGGACTGCAGACCTCCAGCAAGAACAATATACTCTTGTGCAGATGACTGGCCCCACCAGCTAAGCTACGCATGTGCACTTGCATCTGCCCGGAGCAGCCAACACAAAATAGGGTATCACTGTGTGGGAGCAACAGAAAAGCCCTTCTTGGAGACACAGCTCCACTTTCTGCAACATAATTACCTTAACAGCGGCTCACGCTACAGACACATCCAAGGAAGCCTAAATTAAATTCCACTATAATTCCTGGTATACAGCATCTCGTCCGCCCTTCCTAGGATCTTTCAGGCCCTGGCTGAAGGACAACTATGCTCCTGTTTTGTTGAGGCTGTCAGGCCGACCGTCTCCCGTCATTAGCCTTTTGTCAACAGCGATGCTGGGGTAGATTACTAGCGCACAGGGCTTGTAATGGCAGGTGCATGGCCCTGGGGCTGCCATCTGCCAGGAAGGAAGTGTTCTCCTCGAGGATGCTGAAGAGATTGACAAATAATGTAAACAGAACACTGAATCATTCCCCGTCCGCGGCATCGAGCTATTACGTTACTATTTTGCAATGTAGATATCGCGATCCGAGTCGGGGGCTCAGCTCCGGGGGGGTTGGGTGTTTTCGTTAACTCTTTCTTGTGTTTGGTTTTGCTAAGATCCAAGAAAATAAAAAATAAAAGAAACGCACACTCTAAAAGCATTCGTCTTTGAGGTAAAATAGAAAATCTGCATTAAAAAAAAAAAAAAAAACACGCTTACAGTTTACATTCCAGGAACTATTTCCCCACTTCCAATTTAAATTCTGCTTCTTCACAAAGGGTGTGGAATATTATTGTGCACAAGAATGGATTTTTTGGATTTTTTTTTCAGACTGCCCCATACATAACTTGGGGGCATCATCACTAATTAAAAATAAAAATATACATGCATACACACACTTCTTCTGGAAATATTATACCAATTTTGAAAATGAGAAAAAACAGACAAGTAACATGCCCTGGAGTCTTGCCATTGGCCTTTTAAATACATTTTCAAACAGATTTCTCCTGTTTAGATTGAAAATCTTCTCTCAGTTAACTAGTTGCTCATTTCCCAAGATTAGGAGCCGATTTGTGACCTGCTCCATCAAGAAACAGCCCATGTCCAGGCAGATGTCAACGCCCCTACCAGCCTCGCCGCTGGAACCGCACACCCTGCCCAGGGCAGCGCTCGGAGGTGTCTAACGGGCTGCGGGGCGGAGGCTGCACCGCGATGCGGCCGCTGCTGCTGCTGCTCTTCGAAGGAGCCCCCAAATCCACTGCATTGCGCTGTCACTTCAACACTCAACAAGTATTTGTGTTTTTGTGCTAAGTAAGTTTCTCGGTAAAGATGTGGGTAACCTTTACATTGTTTTCACTAAGTTTTGCATCAGGTTTTATAATGTCTAGCCCTGAAATTTTTGCGTTAAATACATCCCTATAATTAAGGGAAAGATTCATTCTACCTAATTTAGCACGAAAACTACGAACATCGCTTAAACTGACATAGATAGAGTCAATGGCAGAGGCAAATTCCTGCCACAGGTATCTCACTCCAGGTGCCTACATTGAGGGAAGCTAAAGCCAATTGAGACAAATACCACACACACATAAAAAGTTTTCTTTCTGGAAAGTCTCCAGGACAAATCCCAGCTGTTTCAACAACCAGCAGCAAGACAACTACCTAACCCAACCTGGCTCTCAGGACTGCCACTCTTGACCACACACACACACACACACACACACACACACACACACACACACACTTAAAAAACAAGAAGTCACTACAGACTAAACAAGGACGCCAACAAAACACATGTGAACTCGGGGATCACTGCACCGACTTCCAAGAGCCAATGGATACCATGGGTTTCCATGGATATGCACAGATCGCTTTTAAACAAATACTGTAAGAAACATCAACAAAAAAAGTAAAGGCAGTCCCAAAACCTTCATAATTACACACTCTCTTTACCATGTTCGCTGCTAAACTCACTTTATATGTGAATTAAATGGGCTTTGCAAATGTAATATTAAAACTTCCAAGAATTCTGCTAACACAGTCATGACTACTGCATAGGGCTGAACGGATGCATACCTGGACACACACAGGGAACAATTAAAACATGAGTGTAGAAGCAGGCAATAACTCAACTGCTTGAAAATAAATTAAATTAGATATAGCCATTGTATGCTGATTACCATATACATTTGGTTTGTGTGTAATAAATATGTACATATATACATATACACATATACACATATACATACACACACATGTAAAATAGTGTCTCTGCTTTAGACAAGATTTGGTTTAAATGGAAAATAACCTGAATTGAATCTCTACTGTAATTTAACTGTCAAGTAGTAGGGAGAGATTCGTCATAAACCCTAATGATAACAATTTTTCTGTGAATGGTTGCTGGTTTTCCACCAGTTCATCATTCCAGTTGAACAGTAATAACTTAATAGTAATATTTAAAAATACTAAATCCAGTGTAAAGAAACATATGTTATTCCTCCATTAGAAAAAAACACCATATATAGGATGTCCTAACATTCTCTTTGTTCGAACATTCCTTTATCCATTTTCCTTGCTAGTGAACGGTAGTCCCTGTAGTTATCTTGAAAGAAATCAAGCAATCAGAAGCAATCATCAACCTAAGCATTTCCTCTGCCTTGAGCAATGACTGTACTGGTTCATTTTAGAACAAACCCACCATTCAACTTAGTCTATAACAATTTATCCTAAATGACTCAAAGTAACCATGACATTCTTTAAATGAGCAGTATAGCTACACATAATTGAAGTATAAAGCAAAATAAAACTGTAATTCACTTTACATGTTTTAATATCCTACCTATCTTAAAAGCTGAGATTCATACAATCACCTCAATTTAAAATGTCAAAGGATTCAATTAATTTTAGATAAACTTAGTGTTTTGTGCCTCATGAGTGGTATTGTCAGATTGGTAGCTAACCATTTTGGTTTGGTCACTTCTAAAACACAACCTTAAAGAAAAGAATCACATTTCCAGAGCTGTTAAGAGAGAACCCTCAATTTTAATTCTAAGCTTAAGTTATGTATGATATTCAGAGCAGTTGAGTTCTTTCAGCTTCTAATTTCGATGCAAACATTTCACTTCACAGAACAGATCAGTAAGAGAAAATACTGCATTTTCAAATAATTTATTCTAAAAAGATCGTAAAGGCTGATGCATAGATTTCTAACACAACGTAAAATTGTTTTAATACTTTTAACAAGTCTTTTACAAACGAATACAAAGTTTGTGAAAGAGGAAATTACACACTCATGCTGCTCTGCAAAGCAAAACTTTACGGCGGTTGTCATATTAGAAAAAAAAATCTTAATATAACCCACTGTGCAAATTCAAAAAAGAAAAAAGAGGAAACGAGGGTTTTGTGTTAAATAATCTAAACTGCCATTAGAAAGACACAGGAAGAGATTAAGACAGGCTTTTTATTGGTTAGGTGCAATCGCAGAACCCTCACAAAAGCAAGAGCTAATTGACAAGAGGGGATGGTTCATTATCATTATCCAGAATCACCTTACTACTATCTTAAGTAGATGCATTACAGACGAAGTCTTCTTTAAATAAACCAAGACAAGAGAAACTTAAATAGGATGAAAGCAACCCTCCGTTTTCTTCAGCATTACACACAGTATTTGTTCAGTCTTAGAAAACTCAATCAGAACTACTGACTATGGAGAAACCTTTAAAGGTTACAGAGCACTGTGGCTGTAGGAACAAATAAGCAAACAGAAATCAAAGATATCACACCCAGGTCTGATGTTTTCACAATTAAGCAAAATTCCCTATTTCAAAGTTAATAAAAAAAAAAAAAAAAAAAAAAAAAACAAAATATTTAAAGGGAATTTTACATAATAACACCAAAATAACAACCACTAAAATATATCACCCCCAGCTCTTATTTTTTAAAAATTAATCAAAATTCCCTTTTTCAAATTTAATAAAAAAAAAAAAAAAAAAAAAAAAGCACTATATTTGAAGGGAATTTTACTTAATAACACCAAGATTACAACCACTGAAATTAAGGTAAAACTGTAATTTAAATTCAGTAGAGCTAAGTTCCACCATAAAAAGGCAGATCATTTGGTGATATGTCAGAAATCCATTTAAATAAATAATTTACACTATATGAGAAAATTAGCATAAATGTCTCCATAAATAATAAAAACATACATAGTTTGCATCTCTTTAAGCAAAAAAGCAGTCAGTTTTAGAACAAAACTAATTACCAGCATGTAACACGAGTTTCCACTGACCAGTAACAGTTTTATTTTATTTACATATCAGATGAAGGCAAGTGTGTCTCAGCCTCCTTAAATATCCACACACTTTCAGAGTACAGTAGAACTAAACAAACTGATAATTTCAAGCAATCTTTTAATTTTTCTGTTTTGACAGCTCTTCTGTTTGCACTAGCTTGCTCTTGTCACAACAGGATAATATGGACAGAGAATTCCAAAAGTACAGCATTCCCTACAGCAGAGATAAGGTACTGACAGCAGAGACAAGCCACACAGGAAAGCCAACCACCTTATTACTTCAAATGATATAAATAACCTCCTTTAAGTCTGTTACACACATGAAAAACATTCACATCTATTGCTACAGACCCTTAGGAAGAATTCTGATCAATTTTTTTTTTTTTCACAAGCATTTTACACTCATGGAAATATTATTTTACTGATAACCCCCCTGCAAGAAGCTTAGTTGTATACGCAATATCTGAAGAGGTTTTCCTGTCCCTGTTACAACAAACAGCAAAAGTGCATTCTCCACCGCTGTAAAATAGCTCTGAAGTTTTCTTTAGTTTCAAAGAAGTAGAGCTGCCCACTCAGTAACTCTGATAACACAACGGAATTGAGAAGTGCAAAGATCTGAATAAACAATGCTGATCATACAGGGCAAAAGCTCTCTCTTGTGTAGACTACTAATTCATTCTGCTAAATGAGATTTTCCTCAAATCTATGTGAATTACTACAGCGTTACAATAGTAAACAGAGTTTACTCCGACTTACACATTTTTCTTTAAATTGCGTATGTGTTTCTTTGTAAAACACAAAAGTCTTAGTAACCTCTCAAATTACAGGTTTTGGACTTTAAATGCATTGGCACAAAACCGAGGGATCTTTTAACAGTGGCAGCAGTTCAGTTCAGTAAACAAACTTTAGTGCGAAACCCTAATGAAAACCAAAACAGAAACCTGGCTATTCGCAGAAGTTAATGGCTTGGTTCTACTTACACCGACAGAATTATTTATACTTCTGCTTTGCTGTGCTGTTCGCTTGCTGGTGAGCCTGCCACGAACACCGTGGTTGTTAACATGAAACTCTGCTTCTAAAGCGCAGCCCAGAGCACCGCTGGGCGATGCCTGTGCGAGGTGTTTCTCTTACTGCCGTGCCCTGATACTGGCTACAGCAAACCCTGAGCAGAACAGCTCTACTACCTCTGCAGAACAGCTCTACCTCTGAGCTGTAGCTCTGGGTTTACTCGTTTTTCAGGGAAGCAGAGTGGCGGGGAGCACAGCTTGGCCTCCTACGTGGAGATTAAGGAGTTTACCCAGAGCACTCCTGCTTGTGGTCTACGTGTATAAGCTTCCTAGGGAAAGAGGGAGAATAAATATTCGCAGAGATTGAATATTAAAATAAGGCAAGTCTATAGCCACGTTTTGACAATTATTCCGTGGAATGAAGCTTTCTCCCCTGTACACCATGCACCAAACACTGCTGTGTTTAATGCGTTACCCTCTTGTTTACCTCATTAGCAGGATGGGAGCCAGTTCCTCCTGCTCATCCCCACCGACTGACTACTTTATTCCCCCTGCCCTCAGCCTGGATGCGGGAAGCTCTTGTATCCACTCCAGGTTTTCCCTGCAGCTGCCTCCCCTCCCCCTGTTCCCCCCTTTGCCTTAGGGTCAGCAGTTTGGAGAATGTTGTGGAAATAGCTCTTTCCCAACAGGGGCTTGGTCTGCAGTTGGGGCTGTAGGTGGCTCAAGAAAAACCCAATTATTCTGAAAAATAAAGAATCAATTCGCAAAGAAACGTGCAGAATCGTTTGTTAGGTGTCCTGGAACAGAACTCCAAGGCTTGACTTTCATAAGGCAAGAGTAACCAATAATCGCAGCATTCGCATGGTTTTTAATCGAGCCATGCGAACCCTGAATCTGACTTCAGCAACGCTAAAAGCAACTAACAAACCCGGCTCTGCCCTCAGCCCTCCAAGTCATTCACAGTAGGAGTTCATCCTTTAAAGCTTTGACATTTCATTCAACAATCCTCTCGTCTTAATAAGGCGCAAAGCTTGCTCTGCAAACGGTGGAGCTCTCATCTTTTCCATCTTCCTGTACTTCCTATCAAAAGAGAAAATATTTTCTTCTTCAAAATCAACTAGCTAGTAAGAAAAAAAAAAAAAGGAAAAAAGACCCTGTAAGTAATTCTTATAAACTGGCAGGTTTTTATCTATTTATTTTTTTTTTTTTTTTTTTTTGCTTTTAACTGAGGTCCCCTATCAGCACTGTGAGTACAGAAGCAATACCTGTAACACCTCCAAGCACCTACTTCTAAACCCTGTGTCCTTTCAGCTAGCTACACCTATGAACAGATATTACCGCTCTCTCTACACACAGGCTTAAAGCACCGGGTCTTGCATAAATGCAAAAGCAGAGAGAAGCCCCGCAGCGCCTCATCATTAACTTTTAATCCCTGACAGATTGCCTGCTCCCTGCCCTCCTCAGCTGGCGCTCCTCTGCAGTTCCTCACTTTCTCGGGGGAGGTGGCTTGCTGTTTTGGGGGGTGGCTTCTTTCTAGCACCGAACTAGCACCTCAACAAAGGAACAGCTACACCATTAAAATACAAATTCTCCCTCGGCCCAAGTCGGGGGTTTCTTGGGTTTGCTTTTGTCTTTGCAAAGCTGAGCATTTGCAGTCCATTTAAAAGCAAGCCAAGCAACTGGTCATTCACACCGTGACTGAGCTGCCAGCTGGACCGCGGTTACTCACCACGATGGGGCAGCCCCTGAAGGAACATGTGCAAAACAAGGGGGAACAGGTCCTGACTTCTGGACAGATGTTTTCTTTTTTAGATAAAACATTTCATATTCCATGCTCACCATGATCTTCTGGTAAACTTTTGCAAGGGATATGCTATTTCAAAATCAAGGTATTAAATTAATCCTTCTCATTTCCTTATAATTGGCCTTCCCAGCTAGGCAGCCAAGTGTTTTTTTTTTTTTTTTTTTTGGTTGGTTTTCTTTCTGTTGGCTTTTAGTTGATTTTGTTATTGTTGTCTGATCTCCCTCACTCTCTTCAACTCAGTTGTTTTTACATTTCAGGTATTATTTTAATGCTGCACTAACATAAACCATGTGGGTCACGTTTTCCAAACACTTTCCCAAAAGTCTCACAGAAGAAAACTCCCAAGTCACCCAAACACGGTAGCTGTGCCAGCATCACCTTCTATGGGGGTACTCAGGTGCCCACACTCAAAATAGCCCAGGAGCAGAATTTAAATACAAGGAAACAGCCCCAAATTAAACTTCCTCTCATAAGAAGACAGAGGGATCCTCCAAGACCATTTACTAGGGGACCTGTTTGGGAAATCTTAAGCAGGGTCGGGGGGGCCTACATGGGTAACACCACAGGGAGCGACACGACACGTGGCTGTGGGACGGAGCTACTCACCTTTCACAGCACTTGCTTCCTTCAGGTTGTGGGACAGAAAGTCTATGCTGGCGTAGGCGCTGGCCTCCAGCCCGTTGATGCCCCCGTTGAGGACGCGCCGGCCTTTCGACCGGCCTTTGTCACAGTTGGCCAGGGTGCCGTCCACCACGTCGATGGCGATGTAGTTGAGGCCGTTCTGGAAGCCGGCCGAGGTCTCGCGGCACATGGGGCTGCTGCCCTGCTCCTCCTCCAGGCCTTCGCTTTTCCTGAGGGACACGTTCTCCACCGAGGCCGAATTGTGCCGCTTGGGGTTGTGTGCAAACGAGGGGGACACGGGGGTCACAGTGGTGGTGGAGGAGAAGGTCTCGGAGCTGTGCCTCCGCCGGCCCTGGGGGTCTGCGCGGATCACCTTTGCCCCCCGGTTGGGGTCGGGGGGAGGGCTGGAGAGGATGAAGGCCTCCACCCCAGAGAGGGTGAGCCTCTTCACCCCCGCCGTGGGGCTCGTGACGCGGGCACCGTCTGGCTTCTGCGCGATGGGCTGCGGCGGCGTGGTGGCCATGCCGAAGGTCATGTCGGTGTAATCGCCGCCGCCGTCGGGCGGGCTGCACAGGCACGACACCCCCGCGGCCGACTTCAGGTAGCGCCCGTCGGGCGGGCCGGCGCTGGAGGACGAGCCCGGCGAGAGCGCCTCGAGGGAGCCCCCCGAGACGGTGCCCGAGCGCGAGGGCGACCGCGAGCCGAAGTCGATGTTCATGTAGTCGGAGAGCGGCGAGCGCCGCTGCCCCGCGGCCGAGCCCAGCGAGGAGGCCGGGCTGTCGGCGGGCAGCGAGGGCGGCGAGTAGACGGCGGCGTCGCCGAAGTCGATGTTGATGTACTCGCCGGGGCTCTTGGGCTCGGCGGGCAGCGGGTGCTCGCTCATGCTGGGCAGTGGCGTGCGCGAGGCGTCCAGCGAGAGGCGGCTGGGCCGCGCGAGGCGCGGGCCCCGCTGGCTCAGGAAGCTCTCGGTGCGGCTGTGCCGCAGGGGCGAAGGCACCGTGGGGCTGCAGGGAGCCAGGGCCTCCTCGGGGATCGTCCTGCCCGGGGAGTTCATGAGCACGTACTGGTCGCTGTCCTTGGCCGGGCCCTGGCTCTTGTAGGAGCGCGGTAAGGAGCTGTACGAGTAGCAGCCGGGCTTGCCGGGCTCGCCGGGCCCCGAGGGGCCGAAAAAGAAGTCGGGGGGAGTGAGGGAGGGCGCGTGGGGCCCGTGCGGGGGCTCCCGCGGGGACATGTTGATGTAGTCGCCGCCGCTGAGCCGGCCGTCCGAGCTCTCCACGGAGAGCTTGGAGCCGCACCACATCCTCATGTAGCCGCTGTCGTCGGGGGAGCTCTCCCCGGGCGAGCTGGTCTTGTAGCTGCTCCCGTTGCCGGGCGAGCCGCCAGCCAGCCCGGCGCGGGGCTGCAGGATCTGCTTGGGGGCCGACACGCTGGTGGGGCTCATGGGCATGTAGTCGTGGCCGCCCCGGCCGCCCTGCCCCAGCGCCGCGGCCACGCCGGGGGTCATGGGCATGTAGCCATCGTCTTCTCCTCCCCCTCCTCCTCCTCCCGCCGCGGCGGCCGCCGGCAGCGGCGCCAGGTTGGTGCTGCTGCTGCCGGAGCTGCGCTGGGAGCCGATCTCGATGTCCCCGTAGTCCTCGGGGTAGGGGGTGTAGGTGACTTTGGGGGAGGCGCCGGGCGCGCAGGGCGGGAAGAGGCGGCCGGCGCTGCCGGCGAAGGAGGCCCGCATGAGCGTGTACTCGTCGAGCGAGGCGGAGGAGAGCGGCGGCGGCGCGGGCCGCTGCCGGCACGGCGTGGTCAGCGAGTAGGTCCGCTTGCGGGGGCCCTTGTCGGCCGCCTCGGGGCACGGCCGGTAGCAGAGGCGGCCGCTCGGCGGCCGCTCCATGGCCATGTAGCCGTAGAGGTCGGTGGCGCCGCCGGGCTCCCGCACCGGGGGGGTCTCGGCCACCGACTCGGGGGTGTTGCTGCGGTTGCTGGCCGTGGAGGAGGAGGAGAAGGGCCGCAGGTCGCCGCCGGGGCTCGAGCCGTACTCGTCGAAGGACATGAAGCCCGCGTCGCTGGGCGAGCCCGACACGGAGGCGCTGCCGCTGGACGGGCGCTGCGGCTGGTGCAGCGGCGCCGGCTCGGAGCCGAGGCCGCTGCTGGACGAGAGGCTGAGGGGGCTGGTGGCCGAGGGCGGCGAGTGCGCGGCGGGCATGGACATGGAGCGGCTGCCGGGCGCGCCGCCCGCCGCCAGCGCCGGCAGCAGCTTGGCCGCCGTCCTGGCCCCGCCGCCGCCGCCGAGCGTGTGCGAGCGGCTGAGCGCCGTGCGCACCGGGCCGGGGCTCATGGGGCTGCCCGCGGCCGAGCCGAGGCGGCAGCCGTCGCCCTCGCTGGCCGTGCGCACCCGGCCCGCGGAGCCCTTGCCCGCCGCCAGGCTCTCGGTGCGCGAGCGGCGCAGCAGCCCCGTCTGGCTGGGCGGCAGGTTCACCAGGTGGTGGTGGTGGTGGTGGTGGTGGCGGCGGCCCGGCACCGTGATGGGGTGCGTGGCCGAGGCGCCGCCGGGCCCCGCGGCGCCCCCCGACGAGGAGGACGACGAGGACTGGCTCTTGCTGCGCGGGCGGAACTCGGAGAGCTCCTTGAGCGCCTTCATGGCCTCCAGGATGGTCTCGTGGATGTTCTGAGCCACCACGGAGTCGTCCGCCTGCATCCAGAGCTCGCCGGGGCCCGTGGCCGCCGAGCGCCCCACCTCCATGAAGAAGAAGCTGTCGGAGTGGCCGCAGCGGCGGATGTTCATGAGCTGCAGCGTGACGGAGGGCAGCTCGCAGTTGAGGCGCACGAAGCCGATGGTGCGTGCCGAGAGGCAGAGCCGGTGCACGCCCGTGAGGTTCTTACTCTGCCCCAGGCCCTTGGGCTTGAGCGTCACCTGCCAGACCTCCCGGTAGGCGGCGGCGGCCGGCGTGACGAGCCCGTAGTTGAGGTCCTCGCCGGCGGCGGCGGCCAGCGAGGCGGCGCTGCAGGAGGCGGCGAAGGGCGAGGAGAGGTGGCGGTGCGGGGAGCCCTGGCACGCCGCCTTGCCCTCGTTGAGGAGGTCGGTGAGGGCGCGGTACCAGCCCTCCTGCTCCTGCTCGTTCTCGGCCGCCACGGCGAAGTACTCGTCCTTGGTGTAGAGGGCGATCAGGTACTTGTGCTTGGCGTCCGCCCGCTTGTTGATGTTGAGGCACGAGTCGAGGGCGATGACCCGCTTGGGCGCCCCGGACTTGTTCCTCCATTTCTTCTCGCTCTCGTAGTACTCGAGCCGCGCGCCCGCCGCCTCCTCCCCGCCGCCGGCGGGGCCGCGCAGCACGAAGAAGCGCTTGTGTCCGTGCTTCTGCTTGCGCAGGTAGCCGCACTTGCGCACGCCCTGGTTGTTGTTGTTGTTGTTGTTGAGGTTGGGGCCGGCGGGGGG
>JAVCKT010020798.1:0-27876 GCA_032273925.1 Rhynchotus rufescens
ATTATTGTCACAATTTTATAATAAACAAAGAGTTATGATACCTTTTAACTATTTAATTATGGGGAACAGAGTGGGCAAGGCGGAGTTGTTCAAATACCAGACAAAAACAGCTTCAATTTTTCAGAATGAAATGTTTCTTCAGATTATAGGTTTGCAAAGGTTTCAAAGATGTCAGCTTCTTGTGTTAATATAAAAGAGGAAAACATTTCAAACTCTCTGTAATATTTTGAATCTGGAAAGCCTCTTCTAGCTTTAATAGACTCCTCTATTGGAACTAGCTCCTTTCAGAGGCTTTCATTAACTAATGACTGTCATTTTTGTCTGTCCACTATGAAGAAGTCAAAGGGATTCTGATACCTGTCCCTGACATACTGACTTCTACAGAAGGAGTTCAGTAAAGGAGCCTGTTTCTCCAAGAATAACCTCTCATTAGAATGCAAGCAGACTTTCCAAACCAACATCATTTTTCTTCCTATTGTCTCAAATTCCAATACTGTGCCCTTTTGAAATGATTTTCAAGAGAATAGTTCAGTACTGGGCTTGTTTAATTTCTTTCTTTTTTTTTTTTCCTTTACATCTTTTTAGGCTGGACTGCATTTCTCCCTCATCTCGGCAAACCAAGGCAGAACTTTTAGCTGCCACCTCTAACCCTTGCATTTTGAAATGGAATATTATTTAAAATTCAGGACAAATTCTCTCTTCTCTGCCTTAGCATTTTCTTGCAGGTAGAGATGGATAGAGTGGAAAGGGAGGTGCAGTTTTATAGCATTGTACCTGTTCTCTGAATATCCTTGTGTTTTAATGGTAATTTTGTTTTAAAATTTGGAAATAATTTTCTGTCCTAAGAAATACAACAGTGATTTATAGAAAACATGCATGAGGGTAGACATCATAACATCAGCACATGGCAGTTATTGATCAAAATACAGTAATGCTTCACAAGGATGAACGTGAGGGTGACTGAGGAGTCCTGAGTTTAATTTGAAATTGAAAAAAAAAAATCAAAAGAGGTGAATACAAAGCTGCCTGCATCAAAATTTACCTAGCATGTGGGATTTTTATTGCAATTCCTCTGAAATGCTTGGGGGAATTTTTGGTGTTGAGCGCAGGGTTAGCCAGTCACAACAGCAGGAATTGGAAATAGATCCAGCTGAAAGCTAACCCAACGTAAAGCTCCATTTCGTGCAGAAGCGCTTCACTTTCCCATTCATGAACTGTTCCTTGCCACCTATTCATACCATCTAATGATGCTTCCATACACTTGAACGATTAGGTCCCTTACACAGTGTTTAGCACAAATCATGATTACCATCCCTGGCAACTCAGCTTGCCTACATTATGTAACAGGGGCAACCCAATTCATTTTTATTAGACGTTCTTTTGTATTATAAATACCTTTTATTACTTTTAACGTAACTAAAGGCAGTAGAACTTCTATTTTTTGCTCTTACAGACGTGTCTTTTCCGGGACAAGGAGATTTAGAGAGAAACTAACCACTTAGTGGACCCTAAGGCACTTTACCCTGGCTGATTTTTTAGATCTCATAACTTGCAAAGGAATTCATTTACTCAGGTTTTAGCATCAGGCACTTTGAAATCAGGAAAAGAAAAATAGAACAAAGACATAAAACTGGAGAATTCTGTTTCTGATGACCTGCTGAATTGTGCAAAGCCCACTATGTGCTTTTTTTTTTCTCTCCTTAATACCATGAGATACTCCTTTCTGAAGACTTAACATCTCCCAACTAGCAGTTCATAAGCAAAAGAAAAGTTTTGTTCCCCTGATTCCTAATTGCACTCTACTCAAAGTCCTGCTTGTAAAGGAACAAGGGTGAGGAGCAGTCAGATATTCCTCAGCTGGCCTCCTAACCATAGCTGTGAACACTTCCAGCTTGCCCCATAAATCGAGCTATCTGTAAAGAAGGCTGCTGCCTATTCGCATGGGTTGGTAGCTCTTCTTCAGTTCTGGTGCAGTACAATGAAGAGGTAAGCCCCTTTGAAGGCATATCTGACTCAGAGCTAGACAGGAAAAGCAGACTGGTTTGCTGTGGGTAGTTACTGAGCAAAGAGCTGTCTGTTTTTACTTCCATATGCTTTACCTGAAGCAAGTTTGGACTCAGGGTGTCTCTATGTATTTCCTTCCCCTCTCTCATTCAGAGCTTAAATTCTGCAGTGATTAGTATCCTGTGAACATTTAATGATGTTATTATTCTAGATGACTATTCTCAGAAAACCACTGTGAAACAGAAAGCACTGTTTTCTGACTCAAGCTACTTTCTATTTGAAATGCCTTTGTACTGGATGTTTCAAGTCATCAGTCCTTGGAGGTGAATTTTTTTTTCATTTTAACCATTTCATAGATAAGATGCTGTTGCATTTTGAAAGTGGTGGGAGGTGGGGAAGAGATATCAAATACTGTAGTGGCTATAGACCTGACTCTGGCAATATCGGGTTCATGAACAGCTGTTGAGTGTAGATTTGATCACCTTCCCAGGAATGAATCAAGTTCACGAACAGTATGATGAACTGTAGGCCCAACTCTGGCAGTATCCATTTCACAAACAGTCTGTCAGCTGTAGGTCTGATCACCTTCCAAGGAACAAGCTGAGTACATGAATAGCATGATTTATTCAAATGCAACATTTATAAAGCAAGTTTTGTACGTCAGTACAGGAAATTCTTTAGTGTGGGATTTTTAGCTAGCTCTGATGTACAAATGTGCAATCATCACACAACCCAGATGGGAGAGGGCTCTTGGTCTCGAATATCTTCAGGCAGCGTCCCAACTAGAACTGGGGAAAGAGGGATCAGCCTATTGACCGATCCTAGAAGTTACCATAGAGTCTTCCCTCCCACTTTAGAGTCTCCTCAGGTGGTGTCCCAACCCAAGGGAAGGAAAGGCATTCAGCCAATTGACTGATCCAGAAGTTATTATGGAATCTTTCCTCCAACTTTCTTCCTTCTTAGTACACATTCTATATATTCTTCTATGTTTAGGTGGAGTTTAAGTGACTGTAGTCATACTTACTTTTGTTATTGGTTGATTAAAAAGTTTCTTGCTTTCATTTAAAGGCAAGAAGTCAACTGAAAATCTAGAGAGCAGCTTAGTGAGGAGTGGTTGTACCTCAGAGGTGGGTAACTTTTGGGGTGGAGATGTGTTTTGGCATTATAATGAGCTTAAAATGAGCAAAGTTCCTCTAAAAGGGGTGATTTTTCCACCCTTGCTGGCTCAGTACCAGACATCTTATTGTATATCTCCCACTGAGCAGCTACTGTGCGGCTTATCAGTGGCCCAGCTCAGGAAGTACAACAGAGTTATGCTGTGGTGTCTTCACTTTGCTCTACCCTCTGCGACTTCTCTTTGCAGCTGAAAGGAGGGCAAATTGTGCTGTCCATCAAATGGTGGAGGAGCAGAGTCCATGCATACCAGTGTATCACCCCAAGAAATCTTCTGTAATGCCATAACTTCTGTTAGGCCCTATTTTTTCTCTAAGTTCATCCTTTTCAGGCAATTCTTCCACAGACACACAAACTTGAATAGGAGATTCTAGAAAAGCTGAGCAAGTACTCTGGATTGGAACTTTGGCACCAGCCAAACTCTCAAATCAGATGGTCAAATCAGATGGGATAGCAGCATATACCTCCTTAGTTGATCTTCCTTCCAAGGCTTGTCCAAGCTTCTCTTTCCTGTAAGTCTGAGGGAGCATTAGTTGCACTATTAGCTAAAGTTACTAGTATAAACAAGACCTCCATCTCAGCTTGCAATCATCTGTTGAATTAAAAAACAAACAAAACTTCCAGAGGACTCAACCAGTCGGAATTGCTTTGCACTTCTTTGCAGACAGAAGGGCCAACAAGACAACTGGAATAACTATAGATTTCTTCTAAGACTGATTCTCTAATACCACAGGCTTTCATGGTGACCTCTGGTGCATTTCATGAACTGGTCCTTTAGAAAGCACTATATTACATTGCAGTCATTGTACAAATAACATCTTGGGATTATAGCCTGCTGTTAATAAATGTGGTTAATCATCAATAAGAGAGTCTCAGCTATTATACACTGACGATGTAATTTTATACCTCACCAGTCCAGAGAAATCGGTTCCATTCCTTTTAGATTTGCTGGATGGATTTGGGGCCTTTCAAGGTTAATGTCACTAAATCATCTGCTAATTCTAAAGAGTCATTTGAGCACCTGGAGAGAATGTGCCCTTCCCATATTTCTAAGTTAAGTTTTAAATACGTGGTTTTATATATACATCTGGGTTCAGAGGGAGGACTGGTACTGTTGTTGCTGCAAAAAAACAAATATACAATGACCTTGATAAGTGGTCTATTTTATGTCTAAGTTCTACAGGATGCATTAGCATCATTAAAATCATCAGTCTCAGACAGTTAGATCTTTCCTCATTAAGTTCTATTTCACTACTAAACCAGCTGAATAAAATAAAATAAAATTAGAAGTCGATGAATGATCTCATTTGAGAGGAGAAAGAACTACTGCGTTGAAGTACAGATATCATAAGGTTATTCTTGCTGGGTGACTACAGGCAGCAACCTAAGCCTTCAACCTGGGGTTCAGAACAGCTTCCTAGAAACCTACACATATTTTCCCAACAGGAGATTGAAACTGAGGAATAAGGAACAGAAAGCTTTTTTCTTCTACTTGTTGCTGATTTTCTCATCTAAAAACAAGGAAATTACTCCTACAACATTTCGTTTGCAGAATGTTGTGAATCTGATCTATTAAACTCATTGGCAAATTGTGTCACCAGTTCTATAAACTGGATATATAATGGAGAAAAAGGGAGGAGAAAAATGGCAAATAATTTTATCAAAATAGTAGAACAAGAGCTGTATAAATTACCTGGCAAATGCTATTTGACTAGTTCCACGGTGATTCGTGCAGGCAGAGCCTGAAATCTCCTCCAGGCAGGTGGACTGTGTTGTGTGTGATTGTTGTCTATAGGGCTCCAAGTAGCTGCAGGATGCAGATCACTCTGCAGAAGCAAAATCCAAGACTGGGCATCATTTCTGAAGGGAATTCAGGCTCTTTTTTAGGATATTTTGGGATTAAAATATCTGCTTAAAGAGCTGCTGTTATTAGTCACTGTTATTGCTCGTAATGTGCTAGGTGTGGTGCAGACAAAATGCCAGTCGCCGACATTTCCGTCGCTCTTCTCGCTGAAGGAGAGCAAGGGATGTAATTGGGTGGCAAAACGCAGTTCGTTTATCTCCTGCCTTTAGCCGACAAATTTATCACTCACATTAATATCTAAAGAGGTTAGAGTTCAGCAAATGAAACATTTGTTTTCGTGTGCTCTCTCCATAAATAAACTCTCCCGCTTTCACAGCAGTATTTTTACAAAGCAACAGAGAGAAACAGAAACACCACAGAGATGGTTGTGTGTTTGCGTGTGGTAGGGGAGACTGTGCACATGTTAAAATGCTCCCACAGCAGACCTCTGTGACTCTGACTGCATTACATTTTCTCTCTTCTTCCTCTTTTTTCCTCTCTTTTTGTTGGCTCAAAGTTATTAGTCAGCCAGACTTTTTTTTCTTTCTTTCTTTTTTTTCTTTTTTTTTTTTTTTATCTCTTGGAAGGATACTTTAGCTCATATCCAATGTAATCATCTAAGGGACTTCCACTTCAGTCCCAAAAGGCTTGGAGAAATGACATCTATTTTACTGATTAGCAAAACAACACAAAATGCTAAGAAAAATGGCTTTATTTTCAACCTTTCATTAACTCCTACTGTGCCCATTTGGCTCAGAAGAATTTGTTTCCCAGTATCAAGCCAAGCTAAATTTCTTTCTGTTCTTTGGCCCATATAATGCAATTGTTTGACTGAATCAATATTTTATTTGAAACTCTAACAGAGAGCAGGACGGCAGAGTCTACAAGATAATATAGTGCTGAGGCCCCCACATCCCGCCCTGCTCTCTGCTATTTTTGTGCAAGTTCCTTCATGCCACTGCAGTGAAATGGAGACCTTAGCCAAAAATCAACACAGCCATGTTAAGGGACTTGTGAAAATCTGAAAAAAAAAAAAAAAAAGAGAAAGAGAAATTTGTATGAACCCCACCTTGTCTGCACTAACTGAACAAAAGAAAGTCATGCTTAGAGCCATATGACATAATGTCATTAATGACACAGAAGGACAGAGATCGTGCTCTGTAATTTCATGGGCTGAAAATAATGCAGTGTCATTGCACTTGTGCACAAGGAGGTGAAATGTAGAAATTATAAAAGAGAGATGAACAGCAGCTTCCAAAAGCTATGCACAAAAGTAGTCTCCCCTTTCAGTGCTTACAACATAAGACAAATGAGAACTGAAATGTCCTGGAATAATCCTCCTCCCCTCAAGAGCTTTCTATATTTTGCTAAGGGTTTCTTTTTTCAGTAAGTTCAGCTGCAAGGAGAGCTGCAAGGACTGGAACTATCAGCCCTGCATCAGAGACACAGTGAAATTTTGCAAGTGTATCTCTCTGATCCCCTTTCCCAGCAGAAAGCTGCCTTCTGCCTTTGACCAGAGGGGTCACTTAAGGAATACTATTAAACACTGCCTTCTTGCATCTCTCTTGAAAGCAGGACACATAAAGGAGGTCCACGGTATCTCCTGGGATTCTTTTCTGTATCAAAAGTGTTTGAGCACTAGTTGTGGATTCTGTGAAATTGAAATTCATGATGACTTTGTTTGACGTGAAACTCTGGTGTTGCCATTAGAAAGTGCAGTGTGAGCCTCTCCTCCATAGGGTGGACCTCCATGGACCCTCCCCAAACTTTGTCATTGGATGTAGAAGGATGAAAACATGGCAACAGAGCCCCAGATGCATATGGACTGTGAGGTAGCAAAGAAGATGCAAACTGGTCCTGCAGGAATATGGCCTGTGCCGGGATGAGAGCACTCCTGCACACCAGAAGAGTTGCAGCACTGAACCAAAGTTAAACATATTAGGAAAGTCTTCAAACACGATGGTCAGGAACTTTTTATTCTGTAAAAACATATCTTTTGTTTATTTCAATTGTGCCTTCTGAGGAAAAACAGATATCTGAATATCCACCTTCCTATAGGACAGAAAATCCATTTTCACAGTACTCCAGACTCTGGAGTATCCATCAGTTGTCAATGTGTTTCAGCCATGACTGGATATGAGCAAATGCACCAGGAGAGATTTGGAAGAATGCGAGTCAGTAGAAACAGTACATTTGTTTCAAAAGAATTAATAAACCCTTGGACATACCTTCTCCAGGTAAGCAGGCAGGTTGGAAGAATGCTTTAGGCAGTTCAGACTTAGCAGTCTTTACAATTAAATCATCTTCAGCACCAGCTCAGCTGCCTCTATTACCAGTTATGTCTTTGTACTCCATGTCTCACTGTACATTTGTGCTTCCATGTCCCAGTGTCAATGGGTACTTCTCTACCAAACCCATCTCCACAAGCCCAGGAGTATTATTTTCAGTACTGCCTGTATCTGTTCTGATGTTGTGCTTACACAAATACACGAATGATCTAAGATCCTGCTCAGAAAGGGTGAGATTTTCCATCTCTCGTGGGTTTTTGGAAACCTTTCCCAAACTTCCAAGATTTGCCATCAGTTTTACACTGAGACTGCATTTCCCTTGAGACTGAACCACAAAGAGTAAGGAAGGGAGTTTGCAATGGTTATTCCCACAAGTATTTGTCAATTATTTTTATGGTATAAAACAGGCTGTCGTAACAAGCTCGTCCAGGCTTTACCCTAGAGGTGAAAACCTTAAATGGCTCAAAATACACTATATATTTTTGTGTGGTAGTAATGCTCTGGAGTTCCAGGACCGGACAAAGACTTCATTGTGCTCAGAAAAAGCTGCCAAGCCCTGCTGCAGAGTGAGTGCTATCTAAAAGACATTACCTCTTTTCTCCTGATCACCTCAGATGCCTTCCCATTCTGTGTTTCGGAGGAGCAGGGATAGTGGTTTCACAATTATGGAGTATTCAGGCACTGCAGTGCTTTCTCATCCACGGCAGGGTGCAAGCTATAAATAATTTCTATAATTCTCCATCTCTCCTCCCCTTCAGAGATCTCCATTCTCTCAGTACTCCCTCATTTTAGAGTTTCAGATGGAAATTCTGTCAGTAGGGTCAACACTTTTAATTTTATTAGTAGATTTGGGGGAGGAGAGGGTAAGCATTTATTCCAGGCTCTTTAATGGTGATAGGAAAAGTAACAAGAGTGACAGTAAAATCTGATAGGCGTCTTTATTAACAGCAGTCTCATGTAGGCTTGAAAGAAGAAAATTGGCTCAGGGAAGTGGCACAGATGACCACCGCCCAGCATTCCCGCTGCGCTGAAAATCAATATTTTGAAAACATCCACACAACAAAACTCCCAGAATTTCATATGGAAAAGATTAAACCATTAAGCAAAATTAAAACGTGTGGCATGCCTCCGCAGAATTTTATCAGCTCACCATTTTATGTTATACACTATAATGAAAAATACAATGCATAAATGGAAAGTTGAGCACTATTGAAGTATATCCTTAAAGTAGAAGAGAAAATTCCCTCAGACCTTTTCAGAAGGACTTGTTTTGACATGTTCTTGTCAAAATTGTGGATCAAACTGATACATAGGAGTGTTGTTGAAATGAAACTCAGTATTGAAAATGACAGGGAAGGTTTACTAAATGTTGTGATTTAGAGTAAAGAGACTGGGTTCTGATCTAATCCCAACCAAGCTGTTCTGTGAACCTGAACTTTTTTTCTGTCTTTTATCCTCTATCGCAAATTAAAGTTGGAAGCTTTCTTTTTTGTATGTCTAAGCAATGCCTACCTACTGCAGTGGCAAGTCAGTCTTAATTGGAACCCTTAACTGTAAATAATATAATAAACATAATACCATACAGATAATCAAATACAGTCCCTTGAGGCATACTCAGATCTGGAAGGAATATTTTCTCCGGGTTTTTCTTTACATCTCCATCTTAGTTATGGTCAGTAGGATCTTTACAAAGATACATGTGTTCTGCTCAATAAATAATACGTTCTCTCCATGGCATTCAGTTCTTAACTTCCCAAGATGCCCGTTTAAGGCAAAAATTTGATGTATTCGGCTTCTGGACTAAACCTGGACTATAACCATTAGTCACTAGAACAAGCCACAGAAACATCATTAGGTTGATTAAGTCTTCTTTTAACCCTCTCTTTTTGAGACTGAGTCACCACTCGCTGCGAGTACCCTCATTACTTCCTGGTCATTGCTGTCACCACGTTGTGGTCTTAGCCCAGAAAAACCTTCTCCTCCGCAATGAGTAATGCAGGAGGGTTTTTTTTTTTACATACTCCAAAAAAGTCCACTTACCTCCCGAATCCATGCATCATCTCCAAGTCTGCTGCAGCTTTTGTGAGCTGCTCAGATAGCCTGTGTCAGAAACCCTGAAAAAAATTGGCAGAGAGCTACTGTGTCCTTTAATAATGAATTTCTCTCTGGATGATCAGTGTGGACAGGTCCACAGAAATCATGAATCATGAATTAAATGGCTCAGTAAATAAAAAATGGACTTATCAAGGACACAACAACCACTATTGCAAGCCCAGCCCTGCACTGCAAGGAAAAGATGGGCACTGATGTGTTGCACGCTTCATTTGCTACTTCATTTACAGAGGGAGCCATAAGCTTTAAGGAGGAATGGCGTTTACATTAAGGGGAAGAAAAAGCAAACAAATGTAAAATCTCGGCTAAGGAGCACAACAAATAATATTGTCATCCTTGAGCAGTCAAAAATGAAGAGGCCATTCTCTAAGAATCATTGGGTAAAAAGCATGGAGATGCATTTTGTGTTTGCACAGTAGAGTTTTCATTTTAAAATAGCAATAGATATTTCTTTGCTGGATTTTGAGACTATACAGGGTATTCATTTTACATAAGCAGGCTGTTCTAGAATGCCAAATAGCTTCCTTTTTCCTTTTTTTTTCTCTTTTTTCCTTTTTTTCTCTCCTTTTTCTTTCCATGTTCCTTTTCCCGTTCCTTTTGCTTTTCAAATAAAAGTTATCATTTTCAGTCACATGCTTCTAGAAGCTGGAGCTTTAAGAAAAATCCCCAAAGCCGCAGAACTCATTGTAAAAATTGCAAAAACACATGTCCTGGCACATGTCACATTAGTTCTGTGGCACAAGACAGTAGCTGCCTCTGCGGACACAAGACTTGAGAAGCACGGTGGTGATGAGGAAAGAAAAACAGCAGAAAATCCCACCATCCTTCCTGCTCCATCAGCCTCCTGCAGCTGATCATCCCATGCCACTTCTGCTCCATTCCCATCAATTCCTTCCATCCTCAGGCCAGGTTGTGCTGCAGCGAGGTGGGAGAGCCGTCCTGAAATACACAGCATCACTTGCAAGCCAGTGGCGTTTCAGGCTACCTGATAAGGTGAACAGGCTCAAACCCCTCATCTCCCAGGTCCCCAGCCCCAGGGATACAGCAAGGGGGCTGCTGCCCCGCCGGCCCGTCGAGGACATGCGGAGCCGCAGGTGATGCCCTGGAGCCACCTCCTCCGCATGGCATGTCCTCGCAGGCTCATTTCCAAAGGGTGTTATTTCACTGCTGCCTCCCAGATAATGTAACTGAATCATTCAATTGAGCATAAAATAGAAATTTGGCTTCTTATCTACTGGGAAACCGGCTTTACTATTTTCTTTCTGCAAAATACATTTTTCACTATCTTATCTTCTAATAAACAATCCCAGCTCTGCAGGCTGCAGAAATGTTCTGAACACATTTAAGAGACATTTTTCCCCCCTCTCCCTCCTGCTCACTCACTCCCCCTCACCCCCTGCTTTCCACCTCTTAAAATGTCTGTTTTAAAGGCATATTTTTAAAAGGGATCCAATTTGTATTCCATCTTCCTTTGGTGAAGGTATATATATTTTTCATAAACCTGTCCTCAGCTTTTGAGGCCTCTCTCCCTTGGTTTAGCTTTCATTCCCATCTCCCTTTTTTTTCCCCTCCTGTATAGAACTGAAATACTAAACTCCTCCCATGCCTCTAACACTTTCCCTTGTTTTAAGAAAAAAAAAAAAGGCAATTTGGGCAAAGAAACCACCCTCCCCTTCCCCTAGACCTGCGCTCGTCTAACGGAAACCAAACGTGTCAGTGAAAGGTCAGCTATGAATTTTTAAACCTTTCTATCTCACTCTGGCTGACATCAAAAGCATTAGCTGTAGCACTAAATCATAGAGCGAGGGAGAATTAGAATAAGCAACAAGTCCTGCCAAAAAGGATATGTGTTTGAGAGATGTTGCACATATTGGTGTCACTGCTGGAAAGCTGATCTAGTAGTCGGTTTTATGATCCCATACCATGCATGGCTGCATGGTCCTTTCCTCAGGACCCTCTAAGGGCTTCTCCATCTGCATTAAGCCTTGCTGGATCCAAAACAGGCAGAGATTTTCTTTCCAAACCCACTTGAGCAGATTTGGGGATAGAAGATCCATGTGATTCCTGCAGAAGTGACCAAAACATAGGAGAGCTGAAGTTTCCATGTCCTAGCAGCTCCATCTTACATCCATCTTTTTTGTGGGAGAGGTACCTTCAATCACACTCATGCTCTGAGTCCTTCACCAACATTCACCTCTATAGCTCCACTTCCTTCTTCTTATAGTCCTTTGGCACCAACTTTCTGTGCTGTCCTGTAGGCAGTCAGCTATATTTCTATATTTCTAGACTGTATTTGCTGCAGAGGAGCTCCAAACCAAATGGGAAGTAGCAGAAATTATTCCCTTTACTGCTTCTTCTCAAGCTGATGTTGATTTCTGGTTGCTTTGTCTCTCTTTAACATACACTATGAGTTGTGAACCAAGTTTAGGGTGCACAGTACCACCAACACCAGCAGAACAGTTTAGGGAGGTGATCTATTATCCATTAGTCTTTTAATAATTTGGCAGATGAAAGCAGAATTCCTGCATGTCAAGCAGCCATTCTTTTGACACAGACATGTCTTTGGGAAATCACAAGGGATATTCTCACTGGAAAGAAGAGTTGAAAAAAGTGCAGGCTGATGAAGCCTCTCTGCAAAACATTAGAGTGCAAGGATGTTCCAGAGCATCTTCTGGAAACCCTGGCAAAAAAAAGCATCTGTTATCTTCTCTGAAAACCTTCCTTCTCCATGCCAAGACAGTCTGAAGTGACTTACATTTTTTTTTCAGTAATATATTGCCAAATTCAGGCAAAATTCCTGCTGTTCCCGTTGGTCTGATAAGAACCGTTGCTGACTGCAGTAGGACAGTTTCTGCACTTCCAGTAACACGTCTTTGATGCCTTTCCACCATTTCATCCTCTATGCCTCTTCAAAGCTGCCACCATACTTGACTAGTCGTCTCCGTCTCTATGTTTTATTTCATGAATCCTTGAATGGGAGATGAAATGATTAGGAATGGAACTCTTTTTCTTTTAGAACAATATAATTTCATAAAAAATAAAATGCTTGTGGAAATGTGTTGATTTTTAACAGAATACATGTTTCTCATTGCTCTTCCAGATGTCAACACATTTAGTTTCAGCTTTTTATTTCATGTCAGCCTTTATATCAGAGAATATTAATTATGGCATGTTTATATCTAGCATTTCTAATATCATAAATATATTTCATGTTATGCTGTGAAGTTTTTACATTATTGAAATATGTTTATGTTTCTGAAGCAATGCGGAGGGGAAGCATTTCCACTTTGTAAAAAAAAATGCCAACATATTGACTTCTTTCCCATTCTGAACAGAAACAAATTCCAATATGTCACAGTTGAACAGAAATTCTGTTTTCCAAACAGCTTCAGTTTCCATCTGTCCATACTGAATCATTGTCCATCCATCCACACAATCTCTCAGCCTTATTCTTCATCCAGCTTTTTGTGTGTGTTTATGATTCTCCATCTGGCCACCCGTATGCTCCTTGATAACACCATTTACCCTTCCACGGAGCTAATTTTCTATCAGCAGAACACCCACCAAAGACTTGGAGACCAATCATACTTTTCTGAGCACAGAAATGAACCAGCAAAGATAAACGCATAAAGTTTTGCAGTTTTAACTGAAGGATGTCAGGACTGATGAAGCTGATGAAGATCCTGAACTTCGGGAATGTCCCAGTCCCTAAACATCGATATATTAACGTTCAAGGTCTAAGATAGACAAAGATTTTAAGCAACAGGAATTATGTAGGCAACTATCCAATCTTATCAGAAGTACCAGAGACTTTTTTGATACTTGATACTCAACTTATACTGTTGATACTTGATTTTGAAAGAGGAAATTTGTTTGTCCCCTTGTTTTTCCAGCTTTCATAGTTCTTTGGCAGGGAGACTGGCTTTCCCTTGTCTGTGATTTCACTGAAAAAAGGAAAAGATGGCCAGAAAGCCGTTAAAGTTTCCTATGGTGTTCTATGTTTAAAACCCATGTCAGATCATTAGAATGATCTGTAAAATCTCCATTAACCTGTATAACAAGTGGTTGCGTGGAACAAGGTCCACAAGTGTCCCCATCTGCCCACTCAGGTGGCATGGCCAGATCCTGTGATTCTTGTCTTTCATTACTTTTCTTGCTATAGATTCAACTCAAACCTTTTGCTTGTAAAACTGTCTGGAAAGAAATAGCTTGATTTGAAGAACGGTGGATCCAAGATCCAGTGAGAAGGCAGCGACAAAATAAGAAAGGTCTTCTTTCAGTCACCCTAGAAATAGGCCAGAAATAGTTCCTCTTACCCAGTTCAGAGTTGCACGACTCCTTGATATATGATTCAGGTCCTTCACAGAATTTCTGCATCATCTCCAAATGATATTTCAGCTACTGAAATACAAATTTTCGATTCATTGCACTTAGGTGCATCTCATTACAAGATGCTCTACTGCCTTGTTATTGTTTAGAAACATGTTTGCCTACTGGATTTAGGAATTTGAATCTCCATAAGATAACATCTAACTATATTAAACTTCTGTCAATAATCCAGTCAAGAAGAAAAACACCCAGCTGAGTCTTCACAGGAAAGAAAATGTTTATAGAAAATAAAAATTAACCAATTTTTAACCAAATTCCACTTTTTTGCCTCATTTTTCTTTGCATTTTTATGCTCTGGAGGCTGAAATAATCTGTGGCTATTCTAATTCTCATTCAATTATGGAGGTATAAAAACTGCCCATTTTGAAACATCCTGAAGAAAGCAATTTAGTTGCTAAAGAGCACCTTATTGCAACAACACTTTTTTATTTACTTAGTAGTGAAAAAGTCACATCTATATTCATCAGCTAAGCTAAGCAAATAATGTTGTTAAAACAAAATTTGACTTTAAATATCAAAACAGGGAAAATTAAGGAAACATGTTAAGTGACTAGAAAGCAAAAAAAAAAATCTATATCTTGAGCAAAAACAAAAAATCCATAGCTTGTAAATTAATGTACAATCCCACATAAGAAGGACAAAGCGGATAGTGGACTACCTAAATCAGAAAAGAGCCTGAGAGAGAAATGAAGCAGTCCTTCCACTAGATTGAGTATTGGTGAGATTTCAGATGATGCATGATGTGCAAACTTGGCACTGCATTTAAGGAAAATCTGAGCAAAGTGGGGAGAATCCAGAGCAATGAGGATTCTCAAAAGAAGGAGAGTAAAGATATAAGGACTTAGGGTTTCTTAGCAGAAGAGATGAAGGGAGAATCATGAGGCATTAGGAAAAACTTCTTTCTAGTGTGGGTAATGAAGCACTGGAACAGATTGTTTGGGGATGTTTCCAACCAGTCTAGGAGGAGATGGTCTAGCTAATCCTGCGTTAGGAGAGGGAACACAGTAGGTAACCTCCTCAGATCTCCTCCATTCATGATGTCTATAAGCTTGTAACTTTATGGGTACCATAAGACAATCTCTGTGGTATTTGTCAGTGATATCCTAGATGCCAGTTCTTTTGTGATCACACCCCAGTTTTGCCCCATCTTCCATATTTAAAGGCCTATAAAACTCTGGTAACCACAAGGCATGTTGGGTATCCTATCTGGCTCTGTCACTTTTTAAAAATCTAGTTATTATTGAAAGTTACGGTGCCAGCAGTTGTATTATTAATATTATTATTTATTATTTATGAAATGCCGAGTGTGTGCTAGATGCTTATGTGATTATATACTAAGTTACACTGGAGTTCTACAGAGTGTACTGAATTACAATATAATGTTATTACCTACAGCTTTTGCATGAGAATGATTTTTTTTTATTTACTATAGATGGTTCTGTCATTATGTGAGGATCTGAGCAAGATTTATGAATTTTAAGTCATTAATGTGGTAGACCTTCTGACAACAAGAGGGGCCATCAAGGGAAATGATACTCTTTATTTTACAGATAAAGGCTAATTTGGGGTTTCTGTGTCCTAAACAGCCCTGATGTCTCACAACAAAGCATAAAATGTCTCAGCTCATCTTTAGCTGGTGTTTTTTACTCCCTTGAATGAGATACCTACCATGTTCAGAAATTTGAAAGTCTTCATTCCTTTCTGGATTCAGATATCTTGGCTTAGCAGAGATCCCACGGCAATGAGTTCCATAAACTCATTCCCCACTATATTAGAATAATTCCTTTCCATATCAGTGATCTTTCTGCCACCTTTCAAGGTAAAAGTAGACTGATTTCTAGGAGACAGAAGAGTAAGTGTTCTCAGATCTTCTGTCTTCAACTCATTACCACCATATTACTATGCACTCACTCATATAATTCTTCCAATGAGAGTAAATTTTTCAAATCTTTTCATCTCTCTTTACATAATATTATTTCATACTTTGCACAATATGCATTCATAGTAAAAATCCTGAAACTTTTGAAGAAAAGACAGTGAGATTGGATAAATAACATGATTTTATAATTACAGTCAACAGTCATAGTTAGGAATTTTTATTCATCACACAAAAAGTGAATCGTATTTTTTACAGTCATCATCTGATCAGTTCTAATATCTACACTATAAAAGTAGGACATTAGTGTGTCCATACCTCCAACTGCAGTTTTAATCAGAGGAGAGAGACTGCTCTCTGGTTTAATGAAGTAAATGAGACCTCCGGTAATATCGTCTGTGTAATTGACATGGTTCTCTGGGAAACATTACACTTTATAATGAAAATACTGTATATAATTAGGATCTAATAGGAAGAAAATAGTAATTAGGCAGAATTAACTGAAGAGAAGCAATCAAGCAAATAAAGGTTATTCTCTGGAGAGGACCCTTTAGGGTTCAAATGTGTATATCCTATGATTGTAAAGAAGTCACAGTAATTAATGAGAGTTTTTTCATTGCATAAGAATGGCCTAACACTAGCTAGTGGAATGACCCCTGCAAATAGAAATGTGTTTTTTTCAGTCCTGTGCTTTTACAGACATGGTGGGAAGGAGGTCGGAAACGAGTTTTCCTAGAAAAAAATATGCTCTTCTTGATCCTACATTGTATATGGTTGCATGATGGCTTTGGCAGAAGTTATGGTGGCATCACAGCCCTTTATTCTGTTCTTATCACAGCATATGTGGTCCCTTAATGTATTTCTCTTTCTGCTCTTGCTCATAGATTATTCCAGACCAGCTTGCTGTGCATGAACTTCACAGTATCACATAGGGCTTCACAGCAATAACTAGATCATGTAGTTAGTGTAGGACTTCTCTCTAGGAGTGATCCTTCTCCTTGGAATTTACAGCAGTAAGTCTAGCCATTTGGTTAAGTGTAGGTCTGAGCCCATTCTCATCCATGCAGGAAACCTCCAAGCCCCTACCGTGAAACTCTTTTGTCTCTGTTCTAGTTCAAAGTTGTGAGGGAAAGCATTAATGTTAACTCCTCAAAACAGTTTTTGGAGGATGTCTCTGAAAGTCACCCACCTGTCTCAGGAGTGAGGAGCTAGCCTGAACACCAGCACCTAAACAGTCCATCTGTAAGGGCACATGGGGTCTCTTGCAGGTGACTGCTTCTCAAGAATTCCTTCTGAGTTATCTTTAAAGGCTGAGAGCAATGCTCAGACAGAGGAAGACAGCAAAAAAATCATATCGAGAGAAAAAATGGCCTTTAGGTGAGGAAAAGGTGATAAGGCAGAAAAAGTGATGACCAGAGAGCTGTCAGCAAAGAAAGCTTGGAGGAGGGCAAAACATAAGCTAAATCAATCACAAAAGCAGAAATCACAAGTATGCAAAACTGGGTAGCCCAGGACTTGCTTTAAAGTAGTTTCCATTGCTTGAAAATGCTCCTTCCATTCCTATCTATTTATCTGCTTTATTCACCTATACCTTGATCTTTCTAACAAAGATTTATTACAGCCATCAATATAATACTTAGCATAAATTAAGAATAAGAATAACTTCATGGATTATTTTTTTCTTTGCATAGATCAAAACTGAAGTTCTTGCATGGCTCCCAATTTGAATGAGATTTTTTTTAAGTTACAGACTTTTTCCAGCAAATTTGTACCTTCAGTCACTAGCACATGAGTGGCACCAACCACAAATTTTTCTATATTTATGAGATCTTATTAGACTAGGAGCCATCTCTCAATCTTATATTTTCAATAGCAAGCAGGTGCTGTCCTTTCAGAGTATAAATAGTATTTTCTGTCCATTTTCTGTCCATTCTGTTCATTTTCCTGTCCAGTACAAATGTTCTGGAAAGGTATCTACTACTGACCTGAAGACTTCAGGATGGAGAATCCAGAATGTCTCTTAGTACTTCATGCCAATGGTTAATTATCCTCACTATTACAGAACATGTGTCTTATTTCTAATTTGAATTTGTCTGCCTTCAGCTTCCAGCCACTTGTTTTTACTATGCCTTTCTTTACCAGATTGCAGTCCTTTAGCACCCAGTACTTTTTTCCCAGTGAAGATACTTATACATTTTAATCAAGTTACCCCTCGATCTCTTATTTTGATGAGCATTTTGGCGAATTCAGGTTAAAAAGAAAGCCAACAGAAAGGATATGAGTAGAACTTGTAGAACTTTTTTAAAATCTGAAAACTAATTGGGGAAAGAAAAGAGAGGGGAAATTTTAATTAAATTTATTGTAATACCTCCCCCTTCCATTTTTTAATTTACAAACTTCATTTTTCAAATAAAACAAAAATATTTATGATTCTATGCTTTTTTTTTCTTTTTTTTTTTTTTAAAAGGAAAAGGATTGAAATGGAACTAGTTTTCCCTTCTGCTTGCACTTTTTTTTTGGATAGTTTCTCAGTTACTTGTTTATAGGCCACAAAGTAAAGTAGATGAAGCTCTATCACAACTTTTCTAAAGGGAGTGCTTAAAGAAGATCAGTCTGGAGGAGTTCTGTAGATAAGGAAGGTGAAGTGAATGAGGTGCTGAGAACGGGATGTCTCTCAGCACCAGCTCATTACTCTGTGCCTGGAGAGGTAGGCTCCATTTTTGGGTCTTGTGAGTTTTGCCTCCTCTTGGGGATGGAAACTTCTCTCTAGCATAACTTCATATATCTTTGCACTATGTTTGCAGGGCAAAGAGTTTCCCAAATGCCTTGCAGAAAAGAGTGTTTCAGCAAGTTATAGTATTAGTCTACCAAATCCCTTCTGTAACAACTATACAGGGGTTCTCTGGGGACTCTGTAGCACTCACTGAGCTATGAAAAGTACCCATAGTATGGATTATAATCTCCTATGGCATGGAAAAGGACCAATTTGGAAATCTCATCTTCCCTCGCTGTTCCCATGACCAAAATAATCCCCAGCATTTCATTGGACTCTCAGCAAATGATGTTAAATTACCTGAACAATATTTAATTATTTCTTTTTTCAATGGACTAAGCCATTCAGGCTAAATATCAGCCTTCAATAACTTAAAAGTAGGAAGAAGACTGTAAGAGAATACCTGGGACTGAAATTGTGCTACAGTAGGACTGAGCATAACTGAGTTTTCTTCCTAGCTCTATTGCTAATCCTGTCATTGAACTTAGGCAAATAATTGCACTGTCCTGTGCCTCAATTTCCCCATCAATAAAATGATTTGAACAAATGAGCAAAGACTGATTCTGAGCCTTGGCCAAATTTAAAAGAAGGGAAAACAAAGATGTACAACCAAGCAAGGGGTTTTTGCAAAGCTTGATGTCCTCTGGCCTGGTGTCCGAGCTCTCTACCATGGAATAAGTGGCAAACTCACACTGCAGCTGTCCTTCAAGAGCACTTCCAGGATTTTACTCTGCCTAATTGCCTACTTTGATGAAATTTATAAGAACTTTATGTCTCCATAGCCTAAGAAATTCTCTCTATTTGGTGAGAGTGGCTGGTCGACTTGGTGGGAGTGGAGAACAGATTCACAAGTTATTCTAGGGAGGACAAGCACACAAAACACAATGTACAAGAATGATTGCACACAGAATCTGTGGGTTTTGTTTTAAAACAGAAGGGCTTTTTTTTGTCTTTTAAATGTATCTAAAGAAATGAAAAAGCAGTGGGAGGAGGAATTTATGGGGTTATGGGCTGAGAAATACATTTATGAAATTATGTAATTTAAACCTAGGTTAAATATTTAATTTTACTCATAGGATTATTAATCATTGAAAAAAGAAACTTGCCTTTTGTTCTAAATTTTGGTAAGCCTGTAGAAGAAAATGCCATTTTAGACCACTGATATGATGTATTTTGAAAATATCTCGAAGAATGTCTTTTTTCTGCTTCAGATTAATTCTGTCTATCTCCTTTCTTCAGGGGGGCAGGTGGGATCAGAACTATTCCTGAGATTTGTGGCTATTTCTAGCTCTGTGACTACAAAACTACTACTGCTTTAAAACTTTAAACTAACCCCAAAAAATAATACTGACCTCTTCTTGTTCTGTGCCATCTCTGAGACTGATACGTAAAAGTTATCCTGTGGCAGCTAAGCATTAATATTATTATTGTTCTCTGCTGTCATGGGAAAGGATGATCCAGACAAGTGTCTAATAGCTACTTGTGCACACCGAAAGTAAGATGAAAAACCTCAGCAAGTTCAAAGTTTGTAGTCCAATTATGTTCTGTCTTGCGGGTGCTCTATAGGGGGTGAGAGTAATGTCCCTCAAACCACTCCACATCATTGCAATACCTAACAAATCCTTCGGCACTCCAGCAAGGAGTTCAAAGAAAGAGCATCATCAGCTCGTATAATTACTGCCCATATTAAGTGGTTTAATATTGCAGATGGATGTTAAAGGCAAAGGACAATGGTTCAAACACAAAGAGCCTCGCAAAGTACAACCTGGGGAAGGCCACGGATATCCAAAGCTTTGTCCTTTTCCCTGTTCTGTTCTCTGCAATATTAAACCACTTAATCTATAATTGCCCAAGCTTATGATGCCTCTGCTTTGAACTCTCCATAAGAGTGCCATAGAATTTGTCAGATGTTTCTAAAACAAAGTCTACCAGGAGCCTGAGAGGTCTCTTAGTAGCTATGACAATGGTTTAATGGAATAAAATTTCTAGTAAAGGGAACTAATTTAATATTTTCACATATCATGTAAGCAAGGCACCAGCTGAGCAAAAGAAATGAAAATTATAGTAAGAGGCAATCAAGATGAACAGCACTGTAAAATCATGTGCACACTCACTGATGTGCATTAAGGCTATTGCAATAACTTGGCTTGGATATGAATTTTCTTCTCACTGGGAAGAAAAAAACATTGTATAGAAACTGGGAAACTCTCTTAAATAGTTTGAGATCTTCCTGGACAGCATGTATTTTCTGTCAAAGTCATCAGATACTAGCAATATGTACAAGTGAAAAATATAACTAGATGTTGATTCATCATTTGAACCTGACTGTGTGCTTGCAGAGTCCTCACATAAACTTAGGTAAGAAGTAGATGTGATACAAGTTGTGTCTCCAATGACAGCATCTGCCACCATGTGTCTTGTGTTTTGGGATTCCTCTGTTCAGGTCATACCATTCTTGCCACTGAGAGAAGAGACTGTTTTTCCCCTGTTATTTTTCCCTTCTTATTCCTTGGTTGTGGTAGCATATGTTGCTTCTTCTTGTGTGAAATGCTTTCTGCTCTCAGATCATTTCTCTGAAAGGCAAGACTTCCCTGTGGCATCTCTCAGGAGCAACTGCAATAGTTCACATGGCTTCAGAAGTCTGGTGTGCAGAAGTGTTTAGCATGATTTGGCTGCCCAACTAAATAATTGCTTTGTGACATTCAACAGATGTCCTGCTCCTGTTCTTTGAGGGAAATGTGCTGAATTATTGAAATAATGTAGAGTCAGGAGTATGTTAGGAAGTGCCATCTTAAAGCATTAGCTTTGAATTCTGAAGATACACATTCAGATATACATTCAGAGGTACATGCAGATGCACATTCAATATTCTGGTTCTACCACAGATTGTCTGCGAGGCCTTAGGCTTATCACAAAAGATGAGATTCATTTTGTCTAACATAAGCTCTGCAAAATGTTTAGAAGAAGGTAGTTGCCCAGATTTCTCTTAAAGTTAGAGGAGTGTGAGAGAGATCTCCAAAGAGAGTTTCACCCCACCCTAAGATACATGACTCAGATTTAAATGATTCACACTCTGGAGGTGTTTTCTTTCCTTAATGCTAACAGATTAAATGACTAGGTTGGCCTAGATACCATCCAGATGGCTAAAATTAGGTGTGACTGCTTCCCCCCTCGTCCCTCGTTGTTCCTCAGTTTCCCAGATATAAAATGCTGATGACAATACAGCCTTCTGCTTTTTGGACTTCACTGGATTCTAAAAATTTCTTTAAAAGAAATATCAAAAGAGGGCCAGACTTCAGCTACCTTTTAGTACTACTGTGTTATAAATAATGCAAATTCTTGTTCAGGATACTAGTAGCTATAGGTTTGCAACTTCAACATAATATAAAACCAAGGATTGGCTTTTTTGATGAAAAATGTTAAGAGAAATGGATAGGAAACTATCTGCATTCGTAGGCATCTCAAGTACCATCTCAAGTATCCCAGAAAATTTGAATGAAAACAGAAGAAATTATTTAAATTAGTTACAGATATAACTTTTGTAACAGAGAGTGTATGTGCAACAACTCATAACTAGAATATATTGGAATATTTTCTTCTGTTAAAATGGCATTTTATTGAAATTAAATTCTCACAAGGAGCATATCTGTTTAGTTTTTGGTTTTATTTTTTTAAGAACTCAAACAGAAATGAAGGGTTCCCAATAAGGTTCAGCTTCATCAGAACAGGATGTTTAAAATATTTGGAGGCTGAAACAACTCTATTAAAATATTTTATGCAGATTGGTAAGGCTTTAAAATATCAAAACTATAAGAAAGTACTTGGAATTTATCAAAAATAGTGCACTGAATAACTACAAATTATGTTTTTTGAAGACCTCTATTAGAAGAAAAATCTAAAAATATTTTCTTTACATCTCTAAAAAAAACCCAAATCTGAAAAGTTAAGGCCCGCTGCCTCAGCCTTGCTGCATGAGGCATTTAACTTGAAACAGATATATCTTCATTTTTATATGTCACCCACAGTTTTCATATATGGGCAGGAAAAGCAAAGCAAAACTTTGTGTCATAAGCATTTCTGTTGACATGTTATTAACAAAACCACTAGTGAATATCACGGCAGCTGTTGATAGATCAGGCTACAGGAGCCACTTTCAGCAGCACAAAGACAATTCTTGTAATTCCTGCAGGGAGGAGTCTCTCAGTTTCCTTCTTAGAAACAAATAAATTTGTTCAGTTTTCACCTTCATGGTGCCCTGTTTAATCTACACTATTTCTGCGGAATCCTTTATTTTAACATAAGACATCAGATTCCCAATGTCTCCTGCCCTTCCCTACTCAGCCAGTTCTCCAAGGATCAATCTATTTTTCTTCTCTGTGTACCATATTCCCCAAAGCTTCTAATTTAAATTTTTCTTGGTGAAAACCCTGCAGCGCTTAAGTAAGAGAGAGCTCAAACAGCTTCTCAGCCCCATGTTTGACAGACTCTGAAGACTCATTTCATCAGCCGTTAATCTACCACAATCCTCTAAGCTTTATCTGTTAAGACTGAAGCAAGCAGTGCAGCTTTACCATACTTTAGACTTGCTATTAGTTTTCATAATTTTTCTCAAAAGAACATAAGACTAAATCAATCTCCCATCCCTAATATGTTGGTAATCATTTTGAAATATTTAAAGCTTCTCTTCTAAATGCTTCACTGAAATACTCGTCTCTGCGCTCTCCTGGCACTTTCTGTATTTTTATTTTGATGCCTCCTTTTCCCCTATTCTGTCCCCCTAGAATTTCCCAGGTTGTTCTTTTGTCTTTCAGACAAAGACTCCTCTACATGACTGCTTCCCATTTTGGGATTTCCTTCAGAATTTACTTTCTACCCCTATATTTTTCCATCTTCTTTTTTATACTTCTTATCGAGTGTTCTCTGCCTTCCTCCAACCGGTCCCTGATGCTCCATGCTCTTTCGGCACCTACTGACTACAGCCGGTGCCTAATACTATGATGACCACAAGATAATCCCTTTTCCTGTGCCATGTGCTCTAGATGTCCCTGCCTAAGCAGGGGAGTTGAACTAGATGATCTCTAGAGGTCCCTTCCAACCTTAACCATTCTGCGATAATTTTCTTTTGGCTTCACTTTCCTGTGTTTCCCACAGTGCAGAGATCCCATATAAGTCAAAGGATCAGCTTTGTAGCAGGTTCAGGCCCATAATAGATATAAACAGATACGTCATCTGCAAAATAACAGGAACCTTTGTTTCCCAAAATCTGCTGCACCATCCTGCTATTACCCACAATCAGCTTACACTTAGCATTTGCTTCCTGAGTTATCTGGACCTAGGTTATAATTTAACCTGTTACATTCAGCTAAAAGTGTTGAACCATATCTGCTTTATTGTTAAGAGGAGCACTCACAGAATTAAGCTGGCTTGACTGAAGGATGAAAAATATCCTACAGGATGAAAAATAACCTCTAGACAAACTCTAATGTCACTGCAACAGATATTCAGCGACACCGGACCAATGTTTCTGGTTTTTATTCTTCCCTGCTGTGAATAACTGATCAAGAAGGGGGCTGAGTCCTATGGGAGTGTATCCCTCATACAGTGATATATTGAACTCTCCCCTAACGTATTGAGAATTGAAATTGTTCAGCACCTGAGATGTGCGAGGCCCATCTCTGTTTAGCATCCGCCTGCCTATAGAGATCAAGGCAAGCAGAAAGCAACAAGCTATTTAACAGAGGAATCTCTGCATCCCATTGCATACTAATTAGACACTAGACATAGATACATCAGGGGAAGCAGAGGGAGAGAGGAGGGAAAAAAAAATCTCTTGGCAAGACAATGTTGCATTTCAATCTTTCACCTTCACTGGGTAATGGGATGTGATGGTACATTAAAACAAACAAACAGCTTTTGGTGTTTACAAGAAATGTTTAAATGGGAGATCACGAGCCAGAGGTGCTCCACAGAACATCTGGAGTACTGGAAAACAATGCGATTACGCAGATGAGTCACATTCATTAGGCTATAAAATCTCCAGTAATGAATGTACGAAAGGGACTTTCATGTAGATTGTCATCCATAGCGAAAAAAAAAAAAAAAAAAAGAAAAAAAAAAGTAAAGCACACACTGAACAAAAATCCCCAAGATAATATACTTGGCAGTTCCTTCCTTGCCTGCCTCCCTTTCCTCCTTCCCTTTGGAATGATATTCCCAGTGTAATTACAAAGCTTCAGCTCCAGTCCCAAGTCTCCAGCACAGGCACAAATCCATGTGTGGGCATTGGCTAGCGAGAAAGGAAAGCCAAGATCCACATGTGAGTTTAGCACTGCTCCACAGTCACTGGAATGAGACTTTCAGCACTTCCATCTCCCCACACGCTTGGTACTGGTGGTGGCATTGGGTACCTCTTCCCCATACTGGCTTGCACACGTTCTGAGAAGTAGCACCAGAAAACTCAGAAATTTCAGGCAGGGACAAAGCACTAAGTTTTATTACAGCAACTAGAGAAGAAAAGACTCCTTAACCTATCCTAACAATCTTACCGAGACTTCTTCAAGAGGCTCCCTAAATGTGGGGGTTGATTCCCTCAAATCCTGGTCTCAGGCTTGTCTTTCTAACCAGCAAGTCAGTGATAGCAGAATTTTCCCCAAAGCAAAGTTAGAAATAGCTTTGACACATTTCAAGATCTTTTATCACTTTAGAATTATTGGATGCTGTCAGCTGAAATGAGCAGCATCCCACCCCCCTTTTTAGCTCATTCTTGAACACTGTTGTTTTAAATTAACGTGCTTGTAGGTTTTATCTGTTGCTGCTGCCTGTGTAACATATTATAGCTTTTTGAAAGTCCTCATTACTTAGGAGATTTGTTTTTTCTCTAGACTTCTTTGTGGAGCTGGCACCTTCTTTTCCTTTCCAGCAGATCTTATTTCCCCTTGGACCATGTCTGTCTGGAGAGATCTCATTCAAGGACAATTGGGCTTCAAATTGGGAAATCAGACTGCTAAATCCTTTAGTTATTTTTGAAAATCTCATCCTTGAAGCTTAAGTCATATGAGAACTTCATCTGCTTTCTGTAATTTACTGGTTTTCAACTCCATTTCTGGAAGGATTTTTTTCTCCCAGGCAGAGGACTGTGACCCTCATTTAGACATGAAATCAGTTCAACAGAATAAGCAATAATTTCATTTCCAAGGGAGAAATATATTTTCTATTTTCTGTTTCTGACATGGGCGTTAAATAATTAAATCATTGCAATTTGCTTATTTTCTTTCCATTTTGAGGGAACACATAGTTACCCGAGCTGTTTACATTTCACTCACTTCACAGCAACTGAAATATTTTATTTGCTCATCCTTGGCTCCGTGACTGAAGCAGCGCTTCGGAAATTATGTCCTTGAGGATCTTTGACCAGCTTTGTGCCTCACTGACCATGTCTCAGTTTGCCACTTTGCTCCTCACTGTTTCAGACTCCTTTTTTTCTGTAAAACACTGAGGTGCTGTTAGCATGCATTAATTAATATTTATAAAGCGCTTTGACATCTTCACATAAGTACAAAGCCGTATGATAAGAAAGGGAATGCAAATGCCACATATGTTGCTTGTACATAAAGGCTCGAGTGAGCTGTCAGCACTGGGGCCACGAGCTCCTGGCCGAGAGCTCGAGCCAAACTCTGCAGACTAGGAGTGGGTGGCTGCAAAATGCATACCCTGCACCCATGCGAAATAAGGGGAAGAAATACAGTGGGGTCATCTCTAGAAAAAAAAAATTGTTTCATTTCTAAATTAAAGCAAATGTAAGGAAAGGACTGTTTAAGGGCAGAACTATTGGAAAGCAGTTTTCCTCTGCTGTGAGCATTTCTGAGATTATACAGGGGAAGTGTGGTCTTTTGGTGTGAACAATAAATAAAATCAGAATGCTGGTTGTGAAAAGGGGTGAGAATGGGTCAGGTCAGGTTAGTTTGTTTCAGAACCAAATATTCGTTTTCCTGTTCCCCCTTGAGTTCACGGCAACGTCAACATGAAAAAAAAGAAGCGAATACATTATTGTTCACAAACTGCCTAAGTGGGACACTTCTGACAATTCCAAAATGTTTGGGAGAGTTATATTTTTAGTATTTGTTGAATCGATAAACTTGTCAAAACAGATCTTTCCCTAGGGATAAAAAAGACATCACAAATTCTGGTGTAAATAAAGCTAAATGTTCTCAGGTTAGCTGTTTCCTACACATACACAGCCCCCACACAGCACTATCTTTCCCCAGACCCCTGCCTGTCGAGTCCCTCCCTGCTGAGTATTTACACTTTCATTTCAGAATTACACTTATGGGAGTTAAATAGGTCCCTTCCCACAGGATTTAGTCTTCCTATATGTGTCAGAAATTAATGAGGAGTCTTGCTTGCGTCTTGGACATGTGTCTCTCCTTCCTTCCTAGTAAGAAGCAGAAGCTCCCAAAGCCCATGGACCATCAGCTCCAGCTCTGCAATGGCCCAACAAGGAGCCACACACGCTCACTGCATTAGGGCATGGGTGGCAGGCAAGAAAACACCCCAAAAGTCAAACTGGGCCTTGATTTTCAAAATCATATTCTTAAATGAGTGTCAGAACTTTGTGAAAAGTGGGTAAGAGGAGCACGGAAAGGGACAGCAGCCCCCGCAGGGCAGGAGCTCCCTTTCGCCCAGCATCCACTTGGCACCACCACAGCCTAAAAACGTTGCAGTGCTCCCTGGAATAATGGACTTGATGGATTTCACACTTTAAGGCTTTTGCTTTGAAAGAGCCCCAGCTTTTATCTTAGCAAAGTACGGCTTTGTAACCTAAAAATAGCCACCCAAGCTTCCTCCATCGGAACAGCACAAGATGAGCTGGCGACTCTCAATTTTTGGTGCTTCTCTATCAGAAAGATGAAACATTTTCCCTGTAATCCTCCAAAATGGAATGTGTAGGGTCTCGAAGGTTAGTGGAAATTTCCCTGGCAGCTGGTCAAATATTTGATCCCATTAGAGCCTCCCTGATGAGGAAGTGCCGCTTGACTCTGCAAAAAAATAGAGATGGATGGGAAAGTGTGAAGGGAAGAAGGAAAGAAGACAGAGAAAAGAAGGGAAAAAAAGAAGATGACTCCATAAACAAAGACTTTTAATCTACCAAAGTCTGTCTATTCCTTTCAGAGAAGAAGACAAGAAATTACATCAAACAACTCACATAACTGCCCCGTGTGTGATGATCAAGGAGCAGGAAGCAGTGCTGTGCAAGGGCAGGGTCATTCGGGTCCCCTCTGAGTTTGCAGAGGGGCTGGGGAAGGGCAGGAGGTTTTTCTCACCGCAAGCACATCTCGTGGCTCCAAGTGTGAGGAAGCAGCTGGCAGCCCAGGGGGAAAAAAGCGAGAAAAAGCCTCCTGGATGGCACAGCCTGCTGCCT
>JAVCKT010020798.1:27886-65270 GCA_032273925.1 Rhynchotus rufescens
CACCACACACGCTGCCAGGGGCAGCTGGAGTCAGAGCCGCTGGCTCCGTTAGCAGAAGCAAGGGATGAGGAGATGTGTTTGACACGCTCCTGGGCGAACCTTGCACGGAAGGAACTTCTTAAGGTTTCCAGCAGAATGACAAGATGTCAGGTCTCCTTTCCGCATCATATTTTTTTTACCTAAATGCATACTCACTCCCTAGTGCTAATGAGGGATCGTTTGCCAATAAGAATAGGCTATGTGAGTTCAGGTAAAATACAAAGCTATTTTCCCTGTGTTTCCCTAGGGAAAATAGGTTGACCTACTATTGTGGACACAACTGAGCGAGGATGAGGGTACAGTCCTTCAGCTTCCTCCTTAGTACCACAGTCATCGTCATTACCCTCAATGGAGAACAAATCCTCTCCAGACCTGCCAGCATAGCTGCATGCACAGCTGTTTCCTAACCTGGGTTATTCAAACTAGGATGGAATGGGGAAAAACCTGTTCCCACAACTGCTTTCAGTGTTTGGGCTCTGATAAAGAACAAATCTAAACTTTTTATTTTATGTTTTTTTGAATCATATGCAATAACCATTCACAGAAACCCAGCAGATATCTGCCTCCCTGCTGCATCTGTCCTCAGGTAAGAAATGCTAATCCAGATTTATCCCTTGAAACAGAATTTCAGGAAAACGGGGCAGATGGGATGCCAGCTCATGCTCCTCTCACAACGGCAGCTCCACGGTGCTAAAAGGAATCAAAGGCACTATATGCTTGTATTAATTAGCAGCAAAAAAAAAAAAACCCACACAAACAAATAAACAAAAAAAAACCACTATAATCTGAACACTCAGAAGGAACAGAACTGATGAGCAAGCACAGGCTGCTTCTACATAATCTCCTTTTAGTGCTGAACCCCAATTTAACTACGAAACAATGGGGTACTTAGTAACAGTGCCAGCCTGCACAAGTTTCACTGTGCCAGGGACATGAGGAATGTGTAAAACGCAGCAAATAAATCCCCAGCTTCAGGAACAGGGTGTCATTCCAAGTGGCAAGGCCTGTTCAGCGCGGATTTATGACCCCCGTGGAGGCACGCGCTGCCATCTGCTTCCTTTGCACCCGCCAAGCAGATGCATGAGACCTGGCCCCTTGCTCCGAGCCTGCCTGAACGCACGGAGGACTTTGCACCGGGAAGGCTGTGCTGGTTGGTGAGCTCAGCAGCTGCAGCTGCTGCGCTGGATAAAGAAAGGATGCTGAAGTGGAATTTCCAGGGAGACTGGAATTTCCAGGGAGAAAAAGGGCTAAACCCAAGACCAAAAGTAGCCAATTTGTTCACTTCTGTGTGTCAAAATGCTGTGTGCATGGGAGTTCATTTGTGCAACTTAGGTATTCATATCAGCACTTATTTATGTAAGTAGGGTCTTCTACAAGCATAAGTTATATACATATACATATACATATACATATACATATACATGTATGTATATGCCCAGATCCTCTTGGGTTTTAGTGGCCAAGTCTAAAATACAGCAGTTTTTCTAATTGCAGAAACCCAGTTTGGGATATATCATTCATACTCTACCACACTTGCACCTTATCACACTGATTCATAGCCTATCACACCCAGGCTTTAAATAACAGCAATACCATTGTAGAAAATATCTTCTAATTAGCACAGCAGGCACTGCCTCCTGGCCTGCTTCCACTCATTCCCTTTGGCACAGAGTGGATGTCTCTTTCTTGCCACTTTTCCTTAATGTCTTTTGACACCCATCAATGTGTTTTGGTGAATATTTGCAATAGGGAAATGGAAAAAAGGAATGGAATCCACTTTGGAGGTGCCAGATGCTAGTTGGAGATTGTGTGCCCGCCTTCCCCTGACCCACTACTGAGCACTGCTGTGAAAGCAGGTTCTCGAAAACATCAGGTTCATTGCTGTTACAGCTAGAAATGACCTCTTAGATCATGCAGTCCCCCTCTCTGCGTCTCAGGATGGCTCCCTGGTGCACACTTTGTGCTGTTTTGTCCAGCCTAATTATCTGTTCCTGCTGTTAATGGGACAGAGTACCAAATTCTTGTGAATGCTACCATCTTTCAGGGAAGTTTTATTGTTCTTCTCATCCTGGGGGTTTGTACAATGGAGTTCTGAGAATGTATAATTTTTGGCCGTGATACTTTAAGGCCTTAAAGAAAAGAAGTGTCCTCATAGTCTTGAACATCAGTGCAACCTGGAAACTATAGCCTGAATCTGGAGATCTTCTTTGCATACAAAGAAGAGAAAAGCTAAATCAAGTCCTAAACGCATTTTGCTGTTCTGTGCTTTGAGTTTGGGATTGGAGACTCCTCTTTTACTCTCTTTCAAGAAGGCATGAAACACAAGTCCATGTGTGTATCTATCTAGAAAGGCAAATTCAAATATACACGTATATGCCTGTATTAGAGGCGTATCTATTTTTTCACACACATCTATATACATGTGAGACATGAGTTCACATATGGACAGAGGCTCTCCAACACCATGTCCTAGCCGTCCCAGTGATAGTTTAAGGCTGGGAGAGCCCTGTTTTTCTGGCTGGTGGGCAGGCAGCTTGGTTTTCCTGCTCCTATTTCTACTGCAGCCAAAATCCACGGCGATGTCTCAGAAAAGCTGCTGTAATACATCCAGTCTAGTCTAAACTTCCATGCTATCCTCTTCACACTGAGGCTCTTCTGACCAGACTTTATGGGGCAACATCTGGCATGTGCCCTTCATTTCCAGCCTCATTTTTAAATGAAAGGACGCTTAGGCAATCTGTCTCAGACTGTCTGTCTGAAGGGGCAGGAATGTGAGGTTTGACATATATCACAGAAATAAGTCACCAGGTAAATGAGAGAGCTCAGACCTTGGATTAGCCAGCAGAGCATGTACCCTGGACAGGAATGCTGCAATGAGAAGGAAAGATCCCCTTTCCAAGCTCAGGCTCTTCACAGGTCTTGGGGTAAGATCTCTCCCTCTGCTGTCCCCACTCTTGGCTTCCAGGACACATGTACTTTTCTGACAGGACGTTTCTCACTATCTTTTTGCCTGACCTGCTTCCTGGCCCACACGCATCTGCCTCGGCATCCGTGTCAGTGCTTTGGTGTAATTATGGTCTCCTCTGCTCTCTCTCCTCCCACCTCCACTGTCATTCCAAAATTCCTCACTTGACACATTCACGTAAATCTGTTTTGCAGTCACACGGTGCCTCAGATTATTCTTAGAAATGAACCTTTTTCACTTTTTTTTGCTATTTCTTGGAAGAGTCATCCTGCAAAGCAAGGAATTTCATAGCCGTTTCAGCAAGCTTGGTGGCATGAAATGTCCAGTGGAAGTGAGGGTGGGCTCTGCTGGCCTTGCTCAGGACACGTTTCCTCCAGGAATACTTCACCAAACTGCTGGGCTTTTCCTTTCGTGGAGGCTCCATTCCTGTGTTAGTAAGGGGCACTCACAACACTCCTAGCAGGTCTCTTTTTGCATCCCTTACAAAGCAGAAGAGCAATACTCTGGTTCTGATAACTTTCTCTTTGAGGCTCAGGAAACTACTGGAAGTGCAAAACTTTCAGCAAGGTGCATTATTGCTGATGGAAAAAAAAAAAAGAAAAAAAAAGAAAAAAAAAGAAAAATTATCTCAGTGACAGACAGTGGAAGAGAAAGGCCACCACATCAACATCCCAATGCTCTGCTAGCACCGCCAAGACCCACACACCTGAAAGTGGCCCAGACTGAGCCATTTCTGCTGTCATTACAGTCGCGCTGGTGGCTTTTACCCAAGGGCTGAAGTGAGAACCTCTCACTACCAGGAGATACCGCTTCCCAAAATAGCACTCTCAGCCCTCAAGCTGCTGACCACCTGCAGCACACGAGACTGTGCCCACACAGCAAGGAAGAAGAGACACTCAGCACCTAGCAGAGACTCCCAGGCGCCTGCAGGGCTGCCCATTCCAGCCCACAGGCGCCAGCTCTGCTAGCTGGTCCTCCTCCACCTCCGGCTGAGGCAGCAAGAACCATGTGCTGAGTCTGCTTCAGCTGGGAATTACACTTTGCATATCTTACATCTATCAGTGCAAAAATAGGATGTATGAATAAAGGGTGTTAAAATTGCCACCTCAGTCTGATTTCTCATGCTCTGTAATATAACATATGGCAGTTACTGAACTCCCAGGGAGAACTGGGGAAGCAAGCAGACAAATAAGTTGCTTAACCATTTCCATGCCCTGGGGATGCTCTGTGGTTTTCTGGGAGAGGCTGGTGTGGGCTGACAGAGAAAGATGCACAAGAGTAAATGCGTGCAGCATTTTCAGTCTCATCTGCATGCCATCTGAATGCCCTGGTCTGAGCTCAGCAAGCTGGCTAAAAGCACCAGACTCATTGCAAGAGACCAGAGCATGGTGCTGCCTAATTCATCCTCCCCACAGGATGTCTGAGATCTGTCCCCTTCCAAGCTCAGCAGATCCCTGGGAACCTGCTCCACACCCTGCTTGTGGGACGGAGGGGGTTAAACCCAACAGGAGAGTCAGTTTTTTTAGATTGAATCTCATCTGTAAGGGGCTAGCACAAGGCAAATGCTGCTGCCGTTTGACATGCAGCTGCAAACTTGGGATGAACCTGCTGAAACCCTTCTGTGCAGGGCAAACAGTGAAAAGAGACATCTCATTATGAAGGGGGAATCTATCAGCGGTAGTTTAGGGCTGGGAGGGCCCTGCTTTTCCAGCTGTGCCAGTTGCAATCACCCAGGTTTACAGGAGGCACTTCAGCAAGGAGCTGCTGCATTCCTCAGCACTGCTTAATGAAAAGGCCTAAGAGGGAAGGACGTAATTGTCCAGATTCAATCAAATCTCTAAGTTCAGAATTACCAATTTTAAAGCAGTGTTTGATGGAAAAAAAAAAAAAAAAAAAAAAAAAGAGTAATAATAGGGCTGACTTTCAATAGCACAGTGCCCCCTAGCCACACACAACCTCATCTCTTGGGTGCTGCATGGATAGGAAGAGCTCTGGTTGCTGCAGGGTTCCCTCCACTCCTTCCCTATGCTGGAGCAGCCCCTGAACTTGCTTGGCTTGGGAAGACTGCTAAAACCCATTAAATAGGTCTTGGGCAGCGATCCTTCAGTTTATGGGCTGGTCTGGAGGCTTAAACCATGTGCGGAGTCACTACAGGACACATTGGGTATCGTGAGCAGCCAGCGGTGTATCAAGGGGCCGTATACAGTGTGTGACACTGGAGGGAAAATGGACAGAAAACTCACGAGCATCACACCTTGTCAGTGTTTGGACAGTGCCTGTGCTAAACAAATTGTTTCTAAAACCAGAATGGGACAAGAATGAGGGAACTGAGAGCATTCACCCATCATCATGTTCCAATACACTGATTGTGGGCTTATTTATTTATTTATATATTTATTTTCTTCTGTTTGAGCTTTGCCCTGTCAGGTTTAATCGCTAGTGTTTGTAATTCAGGTAGCAAATTGATTTTTGAAAGTGCTCTGTCCCTATTCAGTCCACGTTAGCTCAGAGCCTTCCATTAATTATGCACTGATATTGATGTTTTTGTCAGACAAGGTCTAATGTCACTATATTCAGATCTTGCTGCTTCCTTGTTAAAAACGTTTCAGAATGTGGCCTTGGGAAAGACACTGCTTGTCACTCACAGGATCAAAGATAACCTGGCAACGAAATGCTCTGTTAGCCCCAAAACTCATGCACTTTTTTTGCCTGCTCCATCATATTCTTTGGAAGGAGAACAGTGACAATGGAGGTTGTTGAGGAGAGAGACAGACAGGAGGATCCTCCAAGGAGAATTGAGCTGTCAGCACTGTTTAAGCTAATAGGAAAGGACAACAGTATTAGGATGCACATTGTAAATGGAGCCATGTAGAAGCAGTAGTTCACACTTCATGGCAGGTGTAACACTGTTCAGGCTGGGAGCTGGGAGGAATGGAGCAGGTTCACCCAAAGGTTGCAGGTTGGCTCCAGATCATGGGGAAGAACTAGATAGATGGCAATGCCATGGGAAAGAATCTGGTATTTTGTGGGGATCACCAGTTCAGAGTGAGTCAACGATATGATGTCCTTGGAAGAAAAAAAAAATAAAAACCAAAAACCAGATCTCGTCTTGGAATATTATTAACAGGAGTGTCGTATGAAAGGCACAGGAGGCAATTATTCTGCTCTATTTGCTGCTGGTCAGATCTCAGCTGGAATATTGTGCACACTTCTGGGCACCAACCCACAAGAAAGATGTAGACAAACTGGAAAGAGTCCAAAAGAGAACAACAAGAATGATTAGATGTTTTGGAAATGTGATTTAAGAAAGACTGAAAGAATTGGGTTTGTTCAGTCCAGGAATGAGAAGACTAAATTGGGAACATGATAACAGTCTTTCAATATATAAGAGGTCATTAGAAAGAGGATGTTGTTCAATTTTACATAGTGGGAAATTAATTCCAGATGCAGGGAAAATGTTACAATTCTGAAGACAAAAAACTAATCAAGCAAGTACATAAAGAGGTCAAGAAGGTTTTCAAGCACCAGATAAATAAACATCCACCATTGATATCCTTGGCACGCTTGAGGCTGCCTCAATTAAACGGAAAAGACTAAACAAATTTCTAAAAATCTATTCTAATCCCATATTTCTAGGATTCTATAGTTTGACTCCTGGTTAATCTGAACCACAGACATGTTCTGCACAGAGACTCAAAACTATTTCAGGAAAGCTATGCTGTTTGTCTCAGATACTGTTTGCATACCGTGAGGATCAACTTGTATAATCAAATCTTAAATGTCACTGATCCTTTTACTCTAGACTGGGCTCAAATGATAGGTTCAGAGTTGAAATACAGTTCCTTTATTTGAACAGTGAATCTGGTTTTGTCCACTATTTAGTTTCCCAGATCTTTAAAACTGGAATAGACCTGGGTTAGGAATTATAAGAGATGAATTTATTACTTTTTAATCATAGAGGCTTGTTGCACTTTGTATCTGCTGAAGGTGCCACAAAATTCCAGTTTAATAATCATGTACCTGCATAATAAACACATTCACAAGGACCTCCCCTGGAAGCTGGCGACTGTGGATTTTGAAGCATTTTGTTAAAACTGCATTTCCCAAAGAAGTCAGGCACTTGCCTCAGCATCTACTCTCAAGGCCCTCAGTCCTGTGTTGAGGCCTTCCTGACAACGAATTCTCATTTGCATCAATTTGCCAAAATTAAATGGATTAAAGTTGGGAAGCAGATGGACCATGGAGAAGTCACATTGTATTGAAACTAGCTGGCTGCAGGCTCCCTGTGACATTGCCCATGGCAGTCGCACCATTTAGTGGCTTTGCTCCCACTTCACAGAGCGAGCAGCTCAGTCCATGAAATGCTTGATGGAGCCACTTAATCATAAAGGAAGGCACTTAGGTGATAGTGATGGTGATGGTTAGAAGTGGCAAAGATGAAAAAATCAGGTACCATTCCAAAGGGATTTTGAGTTACTTTTTCCTACCTAAGAAAAAGCTTCCTAATAACTACAGGACTGTTGGAGTGTTGTTGTTGTTTTTTTCCAAGTGGAAGCGAAATCATTCACAATTTCATGTATGCTCCTTTAAGTTGGGATTTTCTTCCTGTGGGCAGGAGCATTACTGACTGGCTTGGCTAGAAATTTGTATCAAGTATTCCCATCAAAGCTTCATCTCTCCTGACTAGCTCAGCTGTTCCAGGTGAGAAGTATTAAAACTTTAATGCTTGAAGGACTCTAGGGGCTGAATTACTCAGAATGAATAAACAATCTTTTTCATGAGACCGTGGATTTGAGGCGATAAATAAAAAGCATCCTTTTGCCGTGCCCACAGACCATTCTGGAGTTTGATACAAAACAGAGGATAGGGAAGAGGGAAGGGAGGGTGGAGAAGGAAGGGGAAGTATGGAAAAGCTATATTAATCCATCAGAGCAAAGGGCAGAGAGAAAAATCAGAGTCTGTAGAATTAGCAAGAAGGCTCAATGGGACATATTCAGATGGCCTAAATTCTGCCTAAATCTCTAAGTCCCTAAGCCTAATGTTTCCCTATTGACTAGGGATACAGGAAGACCTAGAACCAGCCAATAAGAAAGTCAAAAAGACTGAAGTGGAATTTAGGCCATCTAAAAATATACCAAAATCTTTACATAAAGATGGCCATCATCCTATACGAATATATGTCTCACCTTATTATTCTACAGGGCAGCAAGCCCTTACCATCTCTTGAAAAACATTGTTGGAAACCACATAAGAGGTAAATCATCAAGCCTGTGCCTACCACAACATTTTCTGGAACAGGGAAAGATGTTGGTCTTAGGTCCTTATTGCCATTGTTTTACTAAGAGCTCCAAACCTAGGGTCACAGTCTAGTTCCAGATCTGGGTGTCCCCAGCCTAAAGATATGTTTCTTCTATAACAATGATCCAGTATTAAGAACATTCAGTTGGAATATTTCGACTTAGATGGAAACTGCTGAAAATCATACAGATACAGAAATTTTGTATTACTCAATCTCTAGCCCTAATTTGCCTTTGTTGATTCTTTAGCAGAATCTGGAAGCCCTGAGTTTTACCCAGTTCTTGAATGATTTCCACCGAAAAAATCTAGCTTGTAGTAAATCATTTCCCATAGTGAGCATGGGGATCACAGTCAGGCTCTCAGTAAGAAATCATTGGTAGGCCTCCTTCCAGCCTTACACTGTTGCAGATAAGGATAGAGAAAATGTTCCTGAAATTAATATAAAGTCCCTTCTCCCCCTGGGGACTTCTTCATTGTTTCCTTTTCACTAGACTTTGAGGACAAAGAGTGTGAAATTGAATTCAAGATTCCACACAGCAATACAAGGGCAGGGGAGCTATGTTAGTGGAGTATTAAGAGATAAATCTTTCTCTCTCTCTCTTTTTTTTTTTTTTTTAATGTAGAGACTTTCCCTTCGAACGATTCCTAATCCCTTGACTTTCTGTTCATGAATAGATTGAATTTTTCACTACGACATTGCCTAAAGACAATGAGCGATTTCACAACAAATGATTTATGTACTGGAATCTAGAGAGATTTTTGCTCATAAAAACACTCCAGCCATTTATCTTGATCTCCTGATATATCGGAGCCACGGCTGTATGTCTCTAAATTAACTGCAGATTAAACAATTCAAGCTGGTTGAAAAGTGTAAATGCAAGAGAAAAGCTCAAAGAAGAGGTTCAATCAATTTCCATGATTGGATTCTTATCAAGACAAAAATGTGAGCAGTTTTCATTGGCCATTTCAGGATAAACATGCCAGGAGGTAAAGAGACTCCAGGCATCTGTGAAGCTATATCATGTGTGCAAGGGAGTAGGTTTAAATAAAGCAAACAAGCTTGAGTTTCCATCAGAGTAGGCATCTGCCTCTGTGGCTCTGAGCAAAGTTAGCTTCCAGATTGTTTGGGGGGATTATTTATGTATTTATTTATTTATTTTGCTGACAGTGACTGGAAGATACAAAAAAGCAGATGACTGCAGCAATGCAGAAGTGTGAAACACAAAATGGGCATCAGAAGAAAAATAAGAACGGAACACTACAGAAAAGAATAAGCACTATGCCATGCAAAGAAGTTCTTACAGAATAAGAATGTACTCCAACTACCTGAAAAAGAAGAGAGAAAAAAGAAAGTTTCTTCCTGCAGATCTTCAGGCAAGCTTTCTTGTCATCGAGAGGCAAGGGCAGTATGCAGTTCAGCTCCATTTGTCTTTTTAACTCATGAATTTGTAGTTCTATACCTTTTTTTCCCACTTATTGGTATTCAACATGCAGCAAATTCACATATGCTCCTGGGTCCAGTACGTGATGCCTTTTACACCTCTGTGGATTCGCACTAATGCCATGAGGGTGGTACCCCCCGCCTTGCCTAGCAGCCCATGCTGTTTTTATTAAGGCGTTATCGAGACAGAGAACAAGGCAAAGAAGGTTTGACATGGTAATTGCGTTTGAACCCCTCCTAGCCTTTCAACTTCATGAACATTTTTGCCCCATTAAAGCCTAGTATAGGCACCAGCAGACGCATGGCCTCTGCTCTGTTTGGATTCTCACAGCAGTGTTTTTTAGACACAGTTTTACAGAGGAGGGAGTGCAGCGACTACACAGTATTTGCCTTGGTGCATGAGGGCTGCAGTTTGATCTGATTCAATCAAGTTCAGCTAATTTGGAAATGATGAGTAAGATGGAGTAAGCTGCAAGATGGTGTAAGTAGGTCCCAAAGTGGGAATTAAGGGACATAACTGATGGAGGCGTGTAATCCATACCAATCTGGTGTGCAGCTTGACTCTAACACCAAGCACAGGGGAAGAACAATAGAAAGATGATTGTAAGACAAAAGACACTGCCTTTCATTCCACGTTTCTCATCTGCCTCGTTTTTTTAAGGTCACTGGGTTTTAGCAAAGAGTTTCTACACGGCTCCCAGAGATGAGTGAGCATCTGTGAATGGGAGTTTCTCTGCATGGCTGCAGGTGAGAGCTCGTTAGTGGGAAAGTACACTACTGCCCTCCTCAGGAGAGCTTTCCATGGTGTGGACCCCCACCAGTGCTGGGTAGGGTGACCGCTTGGCCACGTAGTCAGAGAAGGGGTCTTCAGCCTGGAATTACAGATTTGGCCATCAAGGTGCCTCAAGTGGTTGTGACAAACAGCCAGGAGACAACCACAACATTCCTGAATCACCAGAGATGTCTCCATAGGCAGCTCGGAGCTGGAACTAGTTACTGGAAAAGCAAAGCTCCAGTGAAGGTCTTTCTCCTTGAGACAGAAGAGGTGGGTGGTTTTCTCCATGAACCACATGGGGAACACCACTACAAAGTCATACTGTTGCCACTGCAGGGTAATACTGTTAACACAGCCTGTAGCAGGCTTAGGCAATAATTTCCTGCAGCAGTACATGACCTACAGCCCTGTGCAGCAGTTCCTGCCGAATATAGACTAGGAGTCTTAACAGTTGTTCACAGTTGTGCAGAGCAAAGTGGTTTTCAGGACTGCACTCCTATGATTACCTGGTGTGCTATCCCTTGCTCCATCTCCTGACCATCACCATCTTTGGAATTACAGTATCTACAAAAAAATGATTAGCTTCAAGCTAATTTCTAGTTGCACACCAGTTGAGTTCCTATACAAAATAGCATTAAATATCATTATTTTTTTCTGTAAACATTTTTAAAAAAGAGAGAGATGTGGCTTATCATATCCAAGGCAGAAGAATCACAAATAGAGACTCGCTGCCTCGGCTGAGCCTCTTGTCTCCTCACACTTGACACCTTGGAGGGCAGCACTGGAGAGTTCGGGAGCTGCTCTCCTCATCCTGATCCCACTCCCTCTCCCCATTAGACCCGTTTCCCAGTCTTCTGCAGGGGCTTCTCATACTCTATCCCATCTGGCACACACACACGCACACATCAGCCGGGCTGACAGGCTGCACAGGTACAAGGCTTCCAGCTGTCACATTGCATCCCTGGGGGCTCCTGGGCAGTGCACCTGGCTCTCCCATGGTCAGCCCTGTGAAGCTCCTGCTCTGCCTGGATCTCAGCAATGGGCAGCAGCACCTTGACCTTCCTGCAGGCACTGCTGCCTTCAGTATGTTTTTGCAGGGCAGCGTAAAATTGCTTTTTGTGAATCCAGCCAGAAAAGAGAAATGTTTCAAAAGCAGCAGAAAAGAAACAGAAATTAAAGCAAGCATGGTGTTTTTGTTTAGGTTTTTTTTTCTTTTCGTTACATTATTTGGGAACAGAGATATGGATATATTAAGGAAAGAGTTTAGGGAGCATTGCTCTTGTGCATAACTTAGAGCCAGAATCACTGAGGGAAAACCAAGACTTAAGTCAGAGGCAGGACACACCACTTTGCTCTTATATGGGAAGATACAAAGTCATCCTTGTACTGGCAGAAAAAGAGTTAACAGCTTCCACCAGGTGGGGAATTGCTCTAATTGCCTGATTGGGCTGTAGCAGAGTGAATGCAACTGGAGAAGGGGGGCACAGCACTGCTAAAGGGGAGTGGTGGTGCTGTGAAACAGTAGGATGCATTTAGCATTGTGCTTGGATGTGAGCTCTGGGGGCTGACAAGGAAGGGGATTTTATTTCTCTGAAAAAGAGCTGGATTTATGGCTTTGGTCTAGCTGTCCTTCTGCTCTGGCTAAGGCTTGTAAGGAGGTGAAATAGCCTTCATTTGCTTTCCCATTAAATTCTTTCTTAAAGGTGGTTTCACGACTCCCAGCTGGATGACTTTCTTGCTCTTACGATTATGAGGAGCACCAGGGGACTTGGCTGGATCAGACTTTGTCATATGCCAGGACTGAACATGCTGGCCCTGCACTGTCTAATTCAACGGGGGTTTTGCCCGGGTGAGGGCTGTGACCACATGCAGAGCCAGGATGAAAGTTTCAGCTCTGCCATGGTTAATTTGGATTATTAATATGAGTCTGGGGAATTCCTGACACCTGGGCAAAAAGTAAGGGTTTCAGAAGCTGAGTTTTTCACACTGAGTGCAAGGACAGTGAGGAGCTGAGAGGTTTCTGGGCAGACTGAACGGGAGCCTCCCTGCTTTCCACCCACAAGTACTGGCTAGATGGTTGAGGTTTTGTTTTGTTTTGTTTTTCTCCCCTCAAGCATTGTCAAACCACCAGCGCCCCAGAAAGAACAGCAGTAACAAAGGAGAGTTTGTTTAAGCATCAGCAAAATACACAGTGCTGAGGTTCTGGAAACGTTCCCCTTAAGTTCCTTCTCCTGTAATCCGCAAAACATTGCTGCAATTGTCACATTTATTTAATAAAACACCAGGTCCTGTTTACCCTTTAAAATATGCAGCCTTTAAGAAAATTAAAAAAGAAAAAGAAATAGAAAAGGTGCAAGCCTCGGGAGTCTGACTAACACAAATGGAAATAGCGTGAACCCTGCCCATTAGCAAGCGGTTTTACTGCAAACACAAGCACAGTACATTACAGGAGCTTCAAGTAATTCTGTGCTCAGCATATACTGAGGAGGAAGATGAAGATTTTTCATAGAACTGGGGTTTAGCTCAGAGAGGAGTGATGATGCTCAGATGAAGCCGAGCCAGTGTGATGGATAAAACCTGAGAGCAGCAGAACCACAAACTGCACTTGGTGGCTGGGTTACGTGGAGTCTTGTGGTGACTTGATTTAATGGGGTAGTTTAGGGTTTGTCTGAAAAAAAGCCCAGAGCCCAGGCCAGGAGGAAACAATAAAATAAAACAAGGGGAAACCTAGTTCTTTTTTTTTTCCCCCCCTTTCATGACAGACAATGCTGTCCAAACCAATACCACAGTACGATCTGGCTGGATATGCCTCCAAAGAGATCCCAAGGCACTGCTGGGTCTCAGCTGGCACTCGGTTTAATGGAAGTTTTGGAATTGTATCCTGCTTAGCTCTGCTGGCACATTTTGCAGCAAAAAGGAGGAATCAGCACGGCATCCCCTCAGGCAGTTCCGTTCTTTGGCAGGTTTCAGAGCCCTAAATCTCCCCCTGTCCCCTGCCCAGGCCTGGATGCCGGCCCTCGCCCAGAAGGCTGCCATGGGGATGCTGCCTGGCCGGGCTCTGGGCAAGGCCTCCCCATCTGCCAGGGAAAGGCACCTTTGGAAAGGCAGGGATGCGGCGCGTTTGGCTCGTGCCTCGCGCTGCAGGCCCCGCACGTGGCATGGCCGTCGGAGGCCAAGGGCTCGGCCCCGCGCGCTTTCCCGGCTCCTGCCGCTGTGAATACGCAGTTCCTTGATTTGGGGCCTCACGGGGCGGCCATGCTGGGGGAGCAGGAATGGACTTCAAGGCACCTTCAGGTTGGATGCATCTCCTCTCCCCGGGAATTCATTTACGGAATAAGCAGAGGCCTCTTTCGAAGCCTGTGTTCCACTAAGTGAATATATAATGATGCAATCTATACATTTATACATCATCCCCTGCAAACAGGGGCCTATTTAGGACAAGATCAGACTATGCTTCTCCCGGCAGGGGTTACATTAGCAATTCATTCTGTAGCATAAAAGGAGTGTACAGAGACAATCATCCAAAGGCTGAATAAAACACTGGAGGAGAAGCCAGGGACCAAAGGAGGAAAAGGATGATTCCTTTGAAAGGACAGGGAAAAAAAAGCCAGAAAGAGAAAATGCAGCTGCTCTCCTGGAAAAGTAATCAGAGAAGCAGGAAATCTGAGTTGTTTTTTATTCTGAACTGATGGAAGGAGAGAAAAAGGGGGCAAAATTTGTACATGTTCTCTCTAGATATATGGATATAGGAGTAGTAAGCTAAAAGAATGTGTGAAAAAAACTTGGGAGGGAAAGGGAAGAATATGTTATCAGAGATGTATACAAATGCATAGGTGAGCATGCGAGTACACAGGCAGCCTGGAGGTGATTGGAAACAATCCCAAATAAAATAAAAGATGTAGAAGTACAGAGCTCCCACCTGATAAAAATACATTTTACCTCTAGGATGCACAGTTTGGAAGATAAATTAAGGGTGGTGGAACTTGGGAATGTGGAAGCTGAGGAAGGAGGAGGGAGAGACACAAGATAGGAAAGGTGGAGTAAGGACGTGTTTACTCTCACCATCCAGACCTTTCCAAGGTGCATGTGGGATCACTCAGCCATCAAAGCGTGTACCTTTCCCAGGCAGAATGGGGCACATGCCCACTAGCATCATTGTCTTCTTCTGCTTTTATTAGTCTTGTACACAAGAATGCCAAGGCTTTCAGATGGAACTCCTGATGCAGGCTTAAAATTGTGATTTTTTTTTTTTCCACAAAACAGAGAACAAACACACAAATACCAAGAAGCTTGGGATGCTATAAATGTTTTCCTAACATAAATTTCTTCACAGCCAAATAGCTTTGAAGCTATGTGCAGAAACTACCCACAGTGACTAATGACCTTCCTTAAATTTCCTTACCCATTTGTGAGCAACAGCATGTGCTCAGCCAAAACCCCATGGCAGCCCACCCTGAGGAGCCTCAGCTTCTGCTGAGGGTGTTAGTGCTGTTTGACACTCTCTGCACCACTTGTGATAACAGCACGATGGAGGAAGAGTCAATATTTAGCAAGGCCTTAAGCAGCCTGCACAGAGTGATGGAGAACAAACCACCCTGCGTCCCAGCGCTCCTCCTCTTCAAAGAGCACCTCTGCAGAAGTGCTTGCTAGAATTGCCTACCAGACAATGCTCGCTGTTTCTTTTTTTTTTTTTTTTCCTTTTGATTATTTGAGGTTCAGCATCATCCAGAGATATCTTGGCAGCATCTTTCACCGCTGGCACCCCCAAGCAGCCGATCCTGTAGTTATACACTGCAGGGCCTGAAACCAAAGGTTGTAGCCTTATAATAGAACCATCTGAGTGGATGCTCATATATCACTCTGTCTTCTTTCTCAGCGGCTCTTGCCACATTGTGCTGCTGATGGCAGAGCAGATGCATGTTTTGTAGCCCCGCTCCTTTGCTGCATGATGCCTGCAAAGCAAAATTCAGGTGCCAAAGACCCTTCTCTGTCCTGCCAGCCCGCACACCCGGCACCCCAGACCTCCTCCAACCTGCCCACGCTGCCAGTCCAGCCTTCCCGCCTGCTTGGCCCTGGCTCTGCACACCAACGAGCCTTCTGAGAAAGCTGCTAATTAAAGGCAGGCGATAGTTAAACTTTTGCTAATCAAGACAAATGAATCAAGTCTCGGGCGTATGATAGCAGAGCAGAATCACTGCTTCCCCCACGCTAGTCAGCCTTCAATTACCAGCCTCAGATATTATCGTGAAATATTTCCCCCAAAGCCCCAGTCTGCAGCTCGGGGTTATGGTTCTTCTGATTCGTGGTGTTTATTTAGCGCTATGGGGGTATTTTGTCAGCAAAACGCGCCAGCGTATCCAAATGTTAACGAGCCCATTAAGGACAGACGAGATGTAATCGGACCAGACACTCTCGCTGACTGGCAGCAGGATAGACCAAAAATTCAGGAGAAAAACGTCTTCCCGTGCCCAGTCACGGGGTCTGATGGACTTAGAAGGGCTTCAGGGCAAAGGAGATAGGCCAGGCTGGGAGGCTGTCCCAGAAAATTACTTGGAGTGAACCAAGGCAACTGCTGTCTCTTTTTAGAAGCCTAAAAATAAAATAGGAGAAAACCCCCAGAGGTTTGAGGGGAAGCAGCACTGGGGCCTATTTCCACCCTATTCAGATATCAAAGGACTTTGCAAAATGCAGATAGCATGCACCAAGGCAGAAACTGAGCTACTGAGTTGGAAGCAAACTCTCCTGACCTCTATTACACTTCAGAGTTGTTGATTTAACTGCTGTATTTTCAAACACCTAATTTGCACCCTCAGGTCACCAATATAAAGCTGCGAGACAGAGGCAATTGGAAAAGAAGGGGAGTAGCATGGGCTGCCGCAGAGAGAGGGAGCTGGAAAAGTAGCACCACTCACTGGAAACTTAAAATCTGCTGGTGTGCAAGACCCACACCGCTGCTGAATCAGTGCTTAGGATTTTTCTTTTGTAAGAGATAATCTGCAGAGCATATTTAAATGACTCTGTTGGTTACAGAGAGTGCAGCAAGGTTTGCAGTGTGGTGAAGTCCACCCTGCCTCATGCGGAGACTCCAAGGCTCCAGTCTGCGCTCCTGCCCATGCTACAACTCTAGCATAGTGGCATCTCTATCCATCCTGCTGCTCCTTGGAACATCCTTGCCAGAGCGTCCTGCAGAGCAAGGTGGCCATTTCAGGGGTGTGCATTCACTTCTTCTCTCCCAATCGGCACTTTTGATTCCTGAACCCTCCAATACTCTTGTTTTTTATTAATCTTGGTTTTTACATGGGAACAAGGGCTTCACCCCAGAATGCAGCCCTGCTCCACCTGAAAATTAGCTGGAAAGGGAGCAGGGATCAATAGAATTGCACAGCCAGGCTGGGGCAGTGTCCTGGCTGCAGGATTTGGGGGCACAAGTCCGGGAGGTGCTCGCCAGGTAGGGGCAGCACAGCCGGAGGGAAGGAGCCCTGGGCTAAGGCAGGGTCAGCATCCTTGTCGTTCGCCCATCCCATCCGAGCATCTCCCAAACTGGGGCTCTCGCTAAAGGCTGGCTCTCCACTCCTGCCGTGGGGCTGCATCGACGTGCAGCACGAGCAAGTTTTACACCACCCAGCCCTGCCAACAGCGGAAAAGAACAGCTCATGCCACTGACAAAAACAGCTCCTCTGATCTCCTTGACATCGGTGCAGCAGACATCCCACTCCGGTGCATTCTTGCATAAAAGAGAAGCTCCTTGCTGCTCAGTCACACTGCTTTTAATAGCTTGCTGAATGCAAACATCCACAGCTTTTATTTCAGTTTAATCTGCCAATTTTTCTAAGTCTTTATCACACTTTATCAAACAGTGTATCAGTGTGAGATATCCAACCCCCCTCCCCTCAGGCATCTCCAAAATTGAAATCCCAGGAAGACAGCAGCTTCTTTCATATTTTAATTATTTTAACATTTTCCTTTAGTGGCCTCTGTATTATTATGACTTGTTTTTCTCTCTGGAACAGGGCTGTGATCCCACACTGGGTGGGAAATTTGTTTGTCTAGAGCAAAATAGCAGAATGCCTCTAATGCATTAGATATGGATTAGAGAAATTGTGTTTGGGAAATATATAATCTCTTGGTAAAAGAGGAAAAATAAAAAGCCTATTTCATTTCAGGTCTAAATTGTTTTTTCTCCAATTATAATTTTTAATGAAAAAGTGTGTTTTAACCACATGAGTGCTGACTAATATGCCAAGCGTTAGGTACAAACTGTATCTCCAGTAACATCTTTTCACACTTTACCATCAAGGGCTCTGAGTCAAGATTCAAATGCTTAACTACATGCTTAAATCTGCCCTTCCCATAGAAAACACTCATGCAGAGAATTAACTTTAGGTATCCTGGGACTTGTCCATGTGCTTAAAGCTGGAGACATGGAAGCATTTGTCAGGTTTGAGATTGCTGACTGATTGCTGTACCATGCGATCTGGTGCAAAATGCATAAAAATTGCCACCAAGAGTCTCAGCAGCTTTACAAGCTGACTTTCTTTAACTTCATTTTCTCCCATTTTCCAGCAAATCACCTGCCCTCACAGAGCTTTTCTGGTAAGAAAGCATTACTAGTACGGTGGGACCGGGCCTGTTATTAATGCATTTACTCTGGACCCCAGCTTCTTCTTCTCATCCAATAAATCCACGTTAAAGCCAGGATTTTGATAGACGCTTTAATAGAGCTCACCCTAACCTGACCATATTAATGATTTTGGGGGACTTGCTCTATGCCAGCTTATGCAGCTCATTAGTTTTTATTTTGTTACAGGTTCCTTTTCCTCCTCCTTTTTTCTCTCTCCTGCTCCATCTTTGCAAACGTCACTGCTCCTTGCTGCTCAGATCCCCGAGAGCAGGTCCCAGGGCTCAGTCCTCAGGATCTGCTCTGGTGCTCAAAGGCTGTGAAGGCTTCCAGACACCTGCAAACCCACAGCCCCTGGAGACAGCAGCGATATCAGGACAGCTTGCCTCTCCTCTATGGACTGATTATTCTACAAAGCCCTGATTGACCTGATCTTAACTGGTGATGGAGAGTGGGAAGGGAAGGAGATCTCTTCTACCTTGACAGGAAACCAATGCCGAGCTACACACTAAAATATATTGCAGGCTCAGCTGGAGTATTCCAGCTGTGGCATTTGGGGAAGCAGCTGCAGGATTGTTCCTGTGTTGATGATCCCCTCTAGTAGCAGAGACTGCTTTTTCCTCTTCAGTAGGAAAAACAACCAAAATTTTCTATACAAATGGTATTCCATCTTCTCTGTCCCTACTGTACCCTACCAGGAGAGTCACAGTGAAGAAAACAAATGATATGGGCTCTCAATGCTGTACAGGGACTCAGAGGAGATAAAATTTGATTTTGAAAGGATAAAATGTTTTGACTTCCATGATGGAACAAGTAATTGTCCATGGATTTGCTGTGCTCCAGGAATGGAACTTCGTGCTAAAAAGAGATTTTATGAAGCTCAAGCTGTTATCTGATGATGGAGAGCTCCCAAACCAGCCCTCATTCTCCAGCTGGCTTCCTCACAGAGCTACTCTGATAGTATAATATATCTTGGTTGTAAGTATTGAGATTAAGCCATTATTAGCCAATATAGGCACACAAATATGTGAGCTGCATATAGTTCCAAAGGCTTCTACCAAACCAAATAAAGGAGACAGAGGTAAAGTAGTGAAATGCCCAGAGTGCTCTCAGGAGTTAGAAATGTATTTTAAAGATAAATTATAAACTGTTTATGTTGTCTTCTGTGCATGCTGAAGGTTTTCATCAGGTACCGTAGTGGTCTGCTTGTGAGTCTCAAATGACGGATGTGTGGTGACACAACAGATAGTGGCCACACTTCCTTTCAACAGGTGCACAATCCAAATTCCATGAGTTAGTAGAAAATAGTAGAAGGCTGTGAGCTGATTAAATATCCAGCAGCAATCTAATTCTTGGATTTTGGGGTGGAAAAGCCATGAAGGTGAATGCAAGTTTCACTAACCTCTTGCATGTCGAGCCACACAAATGTTATGAGGAGCACTAAGCTCTCTGAATACTCAGCATTTCTTTTCAAAGCCAGATTCCTGTAGATGTGATTCTGGGTTTCCTAAAGCTATAATCTCTTCTCTATAGCTTTCTTGGACAGGTGGAGTTTAAATCTAGGTAAATAATTTACTTTTTGTTCCATTTCTGGGCACCAGTGCGGTGGTGGATAGTCCAATCCACTAGGACTCGATATAAATGCTTGGATGACACAGAAACTAAAGCAATCCTAGGCAGAATCCCAACATGAGTTTTCATGGAGGATGCAAAGCAGTGTGTACTGTGAGATTTAGGAAATGATCAGTCAACCCATCAGATAACACAGCTTTTTGGTTTCTTTTTCACTGTACTTCTATAGAGGTGTCACCAGTGTGAAGCTGCTGACTGGTCAGTATTCAGCCCTGTCACACAGACATCCACTGCAGGTGTTAGCAGGATAGTCCCTTTAACTGGAAGAAGTCCGTATCTGCTCCTTTAGTGGAGTGTACTTGGAGACCAGTTTTGGATCTGTCTCATTTTCAAGCGTGCAATATATTTTCTTGCAGGAGGTAATCCACTTAGGTTGCTTGCCGCTCCTACATTCATCATTCCTGGACTTCCCCCTTGCGTATTCCATAGGTAATTGCTATGCATATACTTTCTGCCGTTTACCTTTCCAAATCTCATTTCTCACTCTAATTAGAGGAGCATGTTTTTATTTTTAATGATGTCCTTTTGCATGGAGAAGATTGCTTCACTGCATTATGGAAAAGGATGAGATTTGCCATTCCTAATATGATTCCTGTATGGTGAAAGAAGGAAGAGAATTTTAGGGAAAGGAACCCCCAATTCCTAGCATGATCTGGTGAAAAGAGCTCTTGAGTTTCAGACAAGTCTCTGACCACTGACTCACAGCTTCAACGAGAGAGGATTGCAGCCATGCATGCGCCTTTGCTGTAGGGCCAGAGCCCTGCCTGGTGCAGACCAAGAGTACCCAAAATAAATTCAAATAGTAATGAGGCCTTGATCTCTTCTAGCGGAAGTGATGATATATCCACTCCACAGGCCAGTAACACTACTTAGTATATTTATTCCTAAGACTTTCAAGATGATTTCTTGCTTTTGGCCTCTAGAGAAACATCAGTCTAAGACCTTTCTATCCTAACAGAGAAAATTTAATTCAGAACCTACACTTGGATTTCCCTTTTCATATTACGGTTCGTCTTTCTTGAATTACTGCCCCAATCACAGTGGAAATTCTGATTATGCAGTACCCACAGGGACAGAATCCTTTTGGTTTATACCTCCACTTTCCAAAGGAATTCACAATGTTAGCACGATCCCATAGGTGGTCTTTGAAATTCAGGGCTTTCCCTCAGTTCAGAGCAGAGCTAACTGCCAACTGAAAGAGCACCTCATAAGATCTAGTGATGAGCCTAAAGTCTGGGGCAAATTCTACCAGTTTTCTTGTAGATCTGGAGAAATTCTTCAAGGTTTGTCTGTGTTTTACACCGAGGTTCATATCAGAGTTTGGTCCATTCTTCCCTCTGTTTAATTCCACCTTTGACATTTGTAAGGGTCTCATTCTTTGGATCAGCCATGAGGGCTGGATTCACTTCAGAGCATCCGTGGTATTTTGATAACTTCAAATATTACCAACTTCTTCTATTTAAGTATACAACTTGCAGGCTGGGGCAAAGTTTAACTTACTCTAATCAACTATAAAATGAACCCTGAGCTCTCAGTTACACTGTAAAAGACCCAGGTCTTTTTTTATGCTGATCATTAACTGCAGCAAGGATATTCCTTCCTGGAGATTTGTTATTAATGAGTGCTGAAATTACTGATTTCAATTAACTACGTTACGTTTATATTGAAATACAGTTGGTGCTGCTCTGGGGAAATATAAATACTGAAATGAGAGCTGGTGCCTCTTCTGCTGAAGAACTGCAAGAATAAACAGGACGTGCAGCACCCCTTTAGTTCTGCACAGTGCAGATGCTGAACTGCCTATTATTTTTTATCTCCTTCCCCTTTTTCTCTCCTTCTCTCTCCCTGCTGCTAAGAGCATCTCTCCTCCCTGCTCTCAGCTGATTCTGTACCCTGGAATACAAATGCCCCCAGGGACTCGTCACCCTCCCTGACCCTTGGCTCCCTGCCTTTTGGCTTTTGAGATACTGCTGCTGTTGCTTTCTGCTGCCATGGCCATTTTCTCATTCAGGCCACATCACTGCTGAGGGGACATCCAGTGCTAAGCCACCAAAATGGGATTGCACAGACTCTGCACGTTGATTAGTTCAGTGCATCTCTCTGCTAGGGGAGGAAGGAGGGAAGTGTTGCTACTAGCAGGCGTGTTGAAGGAGGTTAAACAGAGCTGTGGGATTCAAAGAGAGGGAAATGAGAGGGACTGGCCCAGTGATGGGCTCTCTAGAACTAATTCTGGGCTTTAGAGCCTATAGAGTTTATTACTGAGGGTCTGCCCATGCCTACCTCTTTCTGTAGCCCAGCTCAGTACTCTGCATTGCTCTTTGAGACCTCTGCCCACAGTCCTCATCTCTCTGCCGCCAATATCCAGCAAAACCTCAGTCAGACCCTCACTTCCCACCAAATGTCAGCACTGACACAAGGCACCGCGTGGGCTGGATTACATTAGAGTCTCATAGCAATGAAGAAGGGAAAAAATTGTAGAAATCTCCCAGTCTCCCTCCAAAGAGACCCCTCGGCATGACACCTGCACTGAAGTCCTGAGCCCTGTCTCACAGGTCTCATCTGTGGGGCAGGAGATGGGCTGGAGAATGGAGATGTGGGGCTGCCTTTGTGCCCTGATTGCTCTGAGCCAGGCAACATGAGGGACGGGGAGGGGTGGGATGCTGGATTCCACTGGCAGGAAAAGGCTCTGTAATTACTCTCAAAGGTTTCTATTATGTGCAAAACTGTCATTAACTCCCAGTGGTGTGATTGCCCTTTATTGATAATATAGAGCTCAGCAATCCTCAGCCATGGTGTATTGTGCTTGCTCACAGGGGAAGGAAATGAGCCTGCCACCCTCTCCCGCACAGCTTGCTATTAAGGTGTAACCCGTGCATGGAGGCTACACCCACCCCTACCTGCATTCGCCCACAACCGAAATCACTTGTGTCTGCTTGAAATGCTACCCAGCAGCTCGGCTTAACTCCTTGGGCACCTCTGCCAGAGCTATATACCTGGAGATGAGGTGAAGCACCACCAAGTTGCCTGGAGATGAAGGGAGAGACCACCAAGATTCCAGCCCTTGCTGGAGCCATGGCCATCAATCACAGGAGATGGTAAAACTGAATTTGAAGCTGACTTGTGGCTCATGCACTCCAGCCACAAAGCATAAAATAGCAATCAGGAGCAGAGGCCACTGGGTTTTGCTGGAACATTATTGCTCGGTCTTTTTTTTTTCCAGTCACTGCATCTGTATAACAACATCACTTCTATACCATGTAATTAGACAATTTATTTAACAGCAACGGTATTAGGCAGAGACTAGTGATCTTCTAATCAGGTAAAAATGTTATAGGGCAACATATGTTCTTCTAACTTAGTCTAAGTTCCTTCCTAACAGGGAGGATGCTTGAGGAGAAAATGTTTTCTCAGTGTAGACATTGGACTAGCATCGTGAGGAGCTGGTTCCTGTTTGCACTGCTCTGCCACAGACTTGTGTATGATTTTTGTCAAGTCATTCAGTCATCTTGTCCCTCACTTACCCTATGTAAAATGAAGACCATAACATGATCTTTCTCCCACACACTACCTCATTTGTCTTGCTTAGTTCATCAACTTTTCTTGCTCTGTAGGTCTCTGAGCACTCTGTGATCCCCCATAATGAGGATTTTTCTTTTCAACAAGGTCAAAGCACCCAATTTCACCTACTGCCAGAAAGAGGCAGCATATTCTGAGTCTTGTATCTTCCAAGGTGAGAGTCAGAGAAACAAAGCAAATGCCATTCTTCCGGGTCCTCGGGAAGAAATTGCCTCAGTGTGAAATTCAGCCAACAAAAATACTATTTCTGACAAAGATGAAAATGGTGATAGCCTGCTTACTTGCCCATGGGAAAATACAAGAGACCCCAGTCTTCCAGGCTTCATAAGCCTGAGGCTAGAAAAATTGTTATCTCTTTATTGAGGCCCGATGTACTGACAACATTACAATGTGTGAAGCAAAATGTCCTCCAGTGATTCCCTTGTACACCCTGCAGAATAGCTCAGCTGAGTTAGCTGCTAGGGCTTCAGCTGAATTTAATGTATTGTTCTGCACTGAATCAGTATCTGGCCCTGGTTGACATGTGAGAATGCTCAGAATCCACAAATGCAACCACAGTTTGAGTCCTGGGTTCATGAGAAATTTTGTTCATGGCAACCAAAGCTCTCTTTGATGCTCCATCCCGGAGGAGGTTCAGGACATAAAACATTCTCATCAGTCCTTTCCATATCATGTTAGTGGACCTACGTGGTCACAGATGACCATGCTGGGTAAATAATCTAATGTAATTACAGGGTAAAGAAATGGCAAATTTTTTTGTAAACCAGTCTACAGCTTGCATCTATTATTTATTAGAGGCAACCAGCAGAAGAGAGCAGGTTACATGGTAATTACTTTTTGACCTCCTGGAGGTAATTGCATAATCATTTGCAGAGAATTGCTATTACAGTTGGGTGAATCCTGCAAGCCATTTTCCAAGAACAGTCATTTGAATTTTTAAACCAATTTCCACCTAACTAAAGAGTTTTGATAAGGTCGCCCACTACCCTACTGTCTGATTTTTTTTTCCCCTGTTACAGGAGGAGGGGGGAGGCAATTTTGTTCCTCAGATACTCAGGAAATTAGAATGACTGGCAGGCATAAATCTATGTGATCAGTCACTCAGGTAAGCTTAGCCCAGCCCTTCTGTAGCTGAAAACTGCTCATAAATTTTACAGCTGGGCAGAGAGAGGTGGTTCCTTTTTCACTGATGTTGTGAATAAGTCAACGTCTGCACAGTTTTCTGTCTGGAGTGGAAAGCAAAGTGTTGAAATTCTCCCTGAGATTGCAGCTTTTGATGTGGTCAGTTCCCCAGGCTTTGGAATAAGATTCCAATGCAATAGGCATGACGGGCTGCCCTCAGCTTGCCAAAGCCAGATGCCCAGGTCTCCAGCGGCAGAAGATAGACTGCAAAGACTGCGAGTAGGCTAGGAAGACATTTCCTGGAAGCTTTACTAGATTTGCCAAAACTTTAGCTCCATACTGAAATAGGTTTCTGTGTACATGGAATGATTTGGCCTCTGCACCTCCTCCTTTGTCTCCTCTAAGAGCTAGAGAAGGAACCAAGAAGTCTAGCTCAAAGCAGGTAGTCAGAATTAGGCACCATCCCCACTTCGACACCTCCTTAGATCTTCTGCACATACTCACCTAATTTTACAGGTATCCTGGATTCAGATGCTAGAAGGCTTATTGATAGGCTATTTGTCTACATTTCTTGAAGCTTTGAAAGGAAATATCTTTACTTATATTTGAACTATTACCCCTGGGGTCACATGAAGCAAGGGAGTACTCAAAGCAACATTATTGTACAGTCTGCTGTGGTACACAAGTTTTCTTCTAACATTCCTCTCAGTCTGCAACTCTCTTCATCTTCCCTCCAGGATCCATGGAGAGGACATCAGAAACCTTACAGGGAACTTTTAGCCCACCTGAAGTTTCTCTATATTGCTCACCCTGCAATAGTTGAGACTGTGCTGTTTTAAAATTTATAGTGTAATTGATTTCTTTATAAATCATTCAGCTCTTATTATTTATTAATTCTTCTGTCAAGGTTAATTTAAAATACTTCTAAATAAGGCTGCCTGACAACACCTTTGTTTATAAGATTGACAGCACACCAGTGCAAGTTTCTCTATCACTTGCAAAGACAAACCACACACATACTCGTGTCCCCAAAATAGGTGATTCAACCTAATTCTCCAAAAAAAAAAAAAAAAGAGAGATTTAATTCCACTTAGCTCCAAAATCACCTGTGGGTCTTGCAATTGTTTGTCATTAGCACAGTATAATAGGACTCATGTGTTGCCTGGACAGGATTCCAGGGTTTCTCAGTGGATAACTTGCTGCTTTAACTTTGCAGGAAGTTAGCCAACCCACGCTACTGGCATGAGTTCAGCTTTTATGTGTCTGAGATCAGAAGAAAACACTGTCTTAGTATTTATCAGATCCTCCGAAGTGCAGTAATTCTTCTGTTGGTTTTGAAGCAGAGACACAGATATTCAGTTAGCACTGCTCACTGAGGGACTCACTAAGAAGTATGAATGATATCTAAGAACAGCAGAACTTTGGATAAGATTGCAGATGAGGCCCATCAGGAATGAGACAATCTTGAGTATTCATAGGGTCTTCATGGTGTCTTCAGCAGATCTGCATTAGTTTTTGAGTATGTCTTACTATGTGCCCTTAACTGTGTCTTCCTTCTCTGCCTGTTTTAGCCCATGGGTTCCACAAAGCAACGCCCAGCTCTCTTAATATCTGCGAAGCAGCTGATAAGATCATAAGAGCAGTAGTAACTGCAGATTTTTTGCACCACTCTGTGTGGTTTGGTATGCCCATAAATGCTGACTCTCATGGCTGCTGTGTGGTGAATGAAGAGTCTTGGCTCTATTATTGCATTTAAATGACAACCACTGTGTGGGGTTTTTTTTAAATGGTAATATCTAAGGTTGCTCTTCTGTGACAACAGTTCTGCAGCTGAGAATTACCATGTGGGTCTCTACCTCTATGCTTCCCATGCTAAGGTTTCAGCAAAATATTGCCTAAGCATTTCAGGCTAAGGCTTGTGTGTCTCCTTTCCCGGCTCTCACAACAGAGACCCATTTATCTGCTGCTTTCATGTGTGCAGCTTGGATGCTTCCCTTAATGTGTTTTTTGTTTGTTCATTTTTTTTTCCTTACCATAAGGTGAATTAGCACAACTCTTTCTTGGAGTTTTGACTCGATTTAGTGAGCAATTAATGAACAGAACTAGAACTCGCACACAAAAAAAGACTATTGTGCACAAGCACTGGTAAGAAAGGGGGGCAGGGTGGATATCCTTGCATACCCAGGCTGTGGTTATCTACTTCTGCCTGATTGTGAAGCAAAAGTAGGCAGAGCACTCCAGAAAGGCTTAGAGAAGTAATTATATTGGTTTTCTAATTCTATCTTTCTCTATTTAAATTCTGTTCATTAGAATGGGATTGTGTGAAAGGGACCACAGTGCTAGCTGGCATTAGCTGTTGAGCTCAATGCAAAGGTGACATAAATGCAGGATTATGCCACACAGCTGCAAATTAAAATAATTTAACATGAGCCCATGTAGATAAGCATGAGCTGCCATGCCATTCTGATAAGGCTGATGGGTGATATAAGTATAGCCAAGGCGGAGCCCATGTAGTAGCTTCAGGAAGGCTGGGAAAAGCAAGGTGCTGCTCACACTTTAAAGCTAAGAAGCAAAGCAGCTTTCCAGGAAAGAAGGTCCCATGTACTAAAGCATTTGAGATAGCCCAAGAATATTCCCATATAGGCTGGGCTAACCAGAGACTTGAGGTTTATCCTGAGCACTACTAGATTACTTTAGTAATTTCCATTCTCAATATTTTTCTTTTACCTTTTTACTTTCTATCTCATATTTCCAAGCACCTAAGGAAGTTAGGAATTGATTTCCATAGGACTTGAACATGTGGTCCTTGAAAAATTCAGTCCCAAAGCTTTAAGGACTTTCTTTAGAAGCAGGAAAATCTGTTACTTTATGTTTATAGAGCTCTAGTCATCATTGATTTTTTGGACATCACTGGAGATCAATTTAAAAGAGATAATGTAGCACAGTGCATGTAGAAGTTGTTAGTTTTTTGTTTTTGTTGGCCAAAATCAAATGTTTAAAAGTTACTCATACAGTTCAAATAACATCTAAAATATCACAGAAGCCAACAGGGAGCATTATTCTGATAACTCTAAGCACATCTTTGCAGAAAAGAGGCTCCAATAACCTTGTGTACCCTACACTTCTGTCCCTCACCCCTCACTGGCCCCCATTTTTCCCCTCTATGACCCTCCTAGATAAGAAGCAGAGATGATTATTAAGATGAGAGTGGATGAGCAGCCACTGAAGGAATACCAATGAAGCAGTGTCTTGGTGCATACATAAATCAAACCCTTTTTCAATGGATGATCAGATATAGGCGAGAGAGTGACAAACAGTAAGTGATTCCCGTCATCAGCACAATTCACATGGGAGCCTGTGATAATTGGTATTTTTTCTCTGCAAAAGAATAGAGAGTTAAAGATCTGGTGATGCTGAACAGTGCGTTACAGACAGCCAACATCAGTCAACAGTGACCTGCACTGGCAACTAAGTAGGGATGGAGGAAAGCAAACAGCTTTATAGAGAGTGGAGAGCTCGTCTGGAGATTGTGTGATGAGCTCAGGCAGGAATTTGCTGTGGATTAAGAACAGTTATTGAAGACAGCTTTGTGGGCTGAAGCCCTGGACCAAATCCAGAGCTTTGGGTAAGTGGCTGCAATGACACTAACATCAATTGTGTTCCACTCTGAAACTAGCCAGCTGTTTCCACACGGGAAGGGGAAGGGTAAATGGCTTGTGTTAGCCCAGCTACAGTAGCATCTGGAGCCTTTTTTCTTTTTTTGCAGTCCCATTGTCAGATAGACCCACAACCTTGCTCTTATTTACCACAGACAGGGGAGTCTGGTGGTCTGAGGAGGCAATCTCAAGTGTACTTCATTCACAATTATCTTGAAAACCCTCATAGTAGATGAGTAGATTTTAGTAGATAGTAGATTTTCCTACATAGTAGATGATACAACTTCTTTACAGGAAGGACAGAAGGAGCAGAGACATCTGGATCAGGCTTTGAATCCTGCTCCACAGTGAGCATAATTGTTTTGAGGGTACGGCCTCAGGAGTAAGGGCAGGGGAAAGGCAGGTGAGAGGATGCAGGGTACAAGGTCAATAAGAACTCTTGATGTTACCACCATTAACAAGCTACTTTTGCTCTTTTCATTCTTTTTTTGTTCTCTTTTGTTCATGGTTGTTTCCAGTAGCTTCATCTTATAACAAATATCTCTAGTAGCATCAGCTGTACCAACATCTTTTATTTATCCTTTATCACTGTTTATTTTGCTGCTCTTTTTCTCTTCTTCCCTTTACTTTCTTCTCACCTAATATTGCAGAGAGGTGGAGAAGAAAGCCATCTGAAAACCGTCTCTTCTTTTTCCATTATTTTAAAATTGAAACAGAAGACTGGGTTGCCACTGGCTGACTGAGTTAGACTATTCAAAACTCTGTTTCCATCTCCAGTAAATCTGTGACTCTAAAAAAAACTACCGTCCAGATATCACTCTATAGGAAAATATTTAGTAATATGGGCCCAACTGTATGTCCTCTCTCCGGCTGTTGATATAAACATATGGAGTGAATCATTACACACAAAGTAAGCAAGCTCATGTACACAAATTGGTTTCAACCTTGAACCTCAGTCTTTTTTGTTCCTGTCCAAGCGAGCCCACCTTGCGGTTCTCTGTGCTCCTGAAACGGCTCTAAATCACACATCATAGGGTGGCAAAGATCATAAAGGAACAACAAAGGATCAGCAAACATAAAATAGAAGAATGGCAGCCTCTCCACCTTACTCTGCAAAAATCAAAAGGAGTTTTCAAACAGCTCCGTTTCCAGTCAGTTGGAGATTTAATCCACACAGTAATTTACTGTGTCTGCACTTTTCTCCACTGCCTCTGCAACTTCCCTTTCTCTTCTTCTAAACAGTTACTTTTTTCTTGTCCTATAATAAGAGAAACCTGATGATCAGGACTTACATGCAAAGGAACCTTTCCTTCCAATGTGTGCTGCTGGGCAGAGGAGGCATGGTAGGGGAGATTCTTAGGGGAAAAAAAAGGCCATTTATTGCAAAGAGCTTTTCTATTGTAACATAATTCTAGTATTTCAAGAAAAGAGGACAAGTTCACAGGGAAAATTATGCCAGCTGAGACTGTTAGAGTCTGCAATTTTCTTTACATGCTGCTAGGGCCAGTGATCACTCCGAATTTGTGGGTGTCCTCATCCAGCCCAACACTTTTGTTTTCAGGGCAGCCCAAGAATGGCTCTTTTTGTTTCTGTTCTGTTTATTAACTGTTTCCTCTTTTGGTGGGTAAGGTGTTTTCCTGGTGATTTTTATTAGATAGTGCCTCAGTGGGAAACTGAGCAGAAGAAACATTTTCATAATTGATGGCTCAATTTCAACTCAATGGCTTTTTCAGCCTCACTAGCACTGGAAATTATTAGAAATTATAAACTGAGATGTGGCTGGAGCATATCAAAGTGGACAAGAACCAGAAAGTACAGGCTTGATGAGTTTTCCACTTTTCTTTTAGGGGAAGCGTTTGCAGATCCTTTCAGGCCTTCAGAGAATTTAGCATAGAAATAGCCCTCTTCTTGGCAGAAAAAAATACTAGTTTAGGTTTAGGACTGCCAGCCTGAAAGGCTACTTCAGTAATCACAACAAAGTCTGGTAAGTAAGGAAAAATGGAAGTGGGGAAAAGGAGTATGATCGGGCTTTTCAAGATGCTCCTGTCCCCTGACCATCTTCACAGCCCTATCCCATAGGATATGCTAAAATATAGCCTATGCTAAATTAAGAAATATGTTCATCTATCGCCTTAAGTTTCTCGCTACACTGCAAATGTTATATTCAGAGATGAAGGAGGTTTGTGGTCATTCGAAAGACCACTTTGTGATATCCTCTATGAGTGGAGATAAATTCCTACAAGAACAAATGTCCTGACTCACTGTATAGAACACAGTTGTTTTCAGTTTTGTTTTGTTTTTTTTTGTTTTGTGATATTTCTGAGTGGTCAAGCAGCTGAGGAAGCAGCACATTTCTAGTTTCTGTGCTACCCATAGAAGTCATTAACAGCTGCTTCACAACAGCCAGCCCCATACTTTAGCCTTTGCTCGTCAGCCACAGTTAAGCATCTGTCTCTCTAAGTTCTGCTCTTCTGGGGACACAGAAGCAAAGGAAAGCTCCAGGCAGGTCATTCTGAATGGCAAAGTCACCATAGAGTCCCTCAACATGGATATATCCTTCCCCAAGGCAGCAATTTTATTGCTGTTTTATTAAATTGCCATAGAACATATTACAGCCCTGAAAATGATGTTAGGCAAGTGTGTACAATAAATGTGCAAAGCTGCACTCTACTGCAGTGATGCTATTTCTGCTGTGCACAATGCCATTTTATCACAACTAGAGTCAGCAATAGCAGTGCTGGTGGAAGTCCCAGGGATGTTTATGAGAACATCAGAGCTATCTAACTATGAGGAGAAATTCCATCCTGGAAATGACTGCCTAGCAGGATCAGTACAGCTTGACTCATAAGTCATCTCCACCTCTGATTTCAGTGTAATCTGGTAACATCTGTCAAGCCACCTTACCACCCTTAACATGCTTATTATTCCATAGCTGGGGGATGGATATTAAGCACTAAAAAGTGAATGTATGTGTCTTATTTTTGCATATAATGAAGGGGAAAATGCTACAAGCTAATCCTTGGAACGAGCCCTCTTCCCATCTGCTTTCCATGGGGATGGACAACTTCAATATGCTTTTTGGAGAGGAAGACAACTTCTCAAAAGAGTATATCATGCTGAAAGCCACAGAGTAAGCATGGGGGGTTACAGGAGCTGTGTTAAACCTCCATGAAGCCAATCCATAGTTCATTCAGAACTTTCATGACTAGAAGCACAACTTTCAGTTTAGTCTTTCTATGTGGGCAACATCTTTGGTGGTCATCAATTACTTTAAAAGGTAGGTGGTTTATTTGTTTGCTTGCTTAAACTTTTTTCTTTTTTAAGCGGATAACTGCAAGCTTTGTTTTCTTTTAATGCAAATGATCTTATTTGGACCTGCTGACGTTGGGAACTATTGTATACATTCTAAATCTAGCATAGAGGTACAGAAAATAGAATATTGCATCAGCTTTTTAGAAAAGAATAAAAAGGAGGAAAAAAAAGGGAAAAAACCCACAGCCATAAAGAGTGGATTTACTGGTTCTCTGTCTCCTGCCATTTCTCCCCTCCATTTTCTCCACTTTAAGAACTTACTACAGCCATGGGATTAATGGACACCTAATGCCATTTCTGTTTTACTGCCTGGAAAGTCTCTTTGTCTAGTTTACATTGATTTTTTCTTTTCTGATGCATTTGCAGAATCTGAGATACCAAGAAACATAGATAAGGAGGGAAGACGTGAGAAACAGATACATCTCTCCCTCATGTTCCCTGTATTGAATATGCTTCTAGTCTTTGGATCTCTCAGATACTTCCAGCTGTAAATACCCCCTTGCTCTTTCCCGCCTTCATAGAGGACATAGGAAGGGCAGCAAAGATAATGTTGCTCTCGGGTGGGCTGATGTTATCCATCACTCAGAAACAGATGGGAAACCCTTTACCTAAGAATTCCCAGTACAGTGACGTCCCTCCTATGTGATTTGGCAATATGCTCTTTTTTATTGTAGTTCTATTTTTATTATAATTATTATTAGCAAGGCCAATGTAATTTCCCAGGATCCTCTCCATAAATGAACTAGACACAATGCTTTCCTCATGAGGAAACGAATACCTTCCTTCTTGGCTGTGAAGAACAAGTAAAGTTGAATACAGAAAACCGATGGGCAAATCTCTCAAATTTGAACAGTACCAAACTTCTCCCTTCTGCATAGGGAGGAGACAAGAACTGGATGCACAGGCTATTTCTCTGCTTGGTGTTATCTTCATTCTTTTAACAATGTACAGAAGCAAAACAAGACTGTTATACCATGCACTTACCGAGTGAAATCAACTGTGGGTGCATCAGCTCCGCAAGATCTGATCAACTTCTTTGGAAAAATGAATGAGGTAAAAAGAGTGCCATATCTCTACTCACAGTCTCCAGAACCTCACCAATAACCTGACAATACTTGACAGCCACACAATATTTTGTTATTTAGGACCATCCACAAGTGTCACCTCTTAGTAACAGAGAAAAGCCAGCTGAATCCAGGCTATTTATCAGCAATAGTAATGAAAATGAGTAGTATCAGAAAGAATAGAAGGAAAATGCTATTCTAAGACAAGTATCTCTCTTGTCTTCAGCATCTTTTATGGAAACATCTTTTATTGTCTAGGAAAAGCTTTCAAAACAAAAGACAGACAAAGCCAGAAATGGCAACCCAGCCCCAGCTTGAGCTCAGCTACCGCCTGCTCAGTGAACAAGTGAAGTCTTTGCACAGACAGCATTTTCCTCATCTGTTTTCGGTGTCTGTGCTATCTTTAAGTATCTTAGAGTTCCTCAGAGAGTAGTTATGCCAGTATCCCAAGGTAAGTGGGTCGGGAAGTTTTTTTCTACCTTGAGCTTCCACTTCCAAGCAATTCTTCTTACTCTGCCATGGAAGGGAGTAAACTGTTGTTCAAACGAGTGTGACCTCATGCTTTGTTGTCATCAGGTGGCTTTTTTTAGAAGATTTACAATGCTTAACATGGAGCTCCTGACAGAAATGAGCGATTCCTTGCTGGGCTCCTGACAGACTTCTGGAGAGTCTCGAGACGAACAAAAGATATTTATTGGAAAGACAGTTTTCTACTTCAAGCAAGGGAAAAGGAGTCTGATCATTAAAAGAGCAGAAAGCAGGCAAATGAAAGGAATCCTGGTGATAGGTCTTGTTTCCCATCTAACTGAAGAAAAAGGCTTGCAAATATTCAGATTAATCTTGCAAAATAACCAGTATCTGAAGTTTTTCATTGCAAGAAATTGCATGTTGTCATTGTGATTATATATTTATTTTTACTCCAGTTAATAACTACATTCAGGAAATTAAAAGAAAAAAAATAGCATAAAGTTCTGTTGGGAAGGCTATGAAGAAACAGACCAGCAACTGAAGAGAAAACAGTAGATGAATCTCCACCGCATTGTTTTTCAGAACCCATCCTGTGCATATTTTCACATTTAAAGGAACATGTTCACTGCTTTTTGCAAAGCTGCATTTCTTATTTTCGAGGGTCATTGAGGAAGTATCAGATGTTTGGCAAAAGGCCTGCAAACCTCCAGAGTTTTTTTTCTAAAATTCTGAAAATTCATATTTTTATTCATTATTCACCTCTCCTGTTGTTTCACTGTGAGCAAGAAGAGCCTGAGTCGGATGACTGCTCAGTTAGACAGAGAAGAGACAATTTTCCAGCAGTCCAATGTCTAAAATATTCTTTATTCTGTGGAGTGAACAAGCTTTTAGGAAGAAAACCTTTATGACCACCAAAAGGACTTGGTTGCCTTGTTATTATTCACTTCAATGAATGTTGAAATTCTCTAAATCTTTCAGAGTACTTTGATTTGCACCGTACATCCACACATTACTATGACTGGAATTATAGTTACAAAAGCGAGGTGATGATCCAGACTCTGTACACCCCAGGGCACAGGCACAAGAAAGTCTGGATGCTACAGAATGTGAAATGGGTGGGCCTATAAATATGGTGTAAACTGCTATCTCTATCCTGAAGTCAGAGAAATAATGCTGAATTTCGTCTCCTAAGAATCTGTCCTTGAATCATCGAAACTATCTGGGAAGCTCCTAAAAAAGCAAACTCTCTCCTCAAGGGAGTGGCATGTTCTGAGATTAAAATGTTTGCTGAGGTTCAAATGTTCACAGTCTTTCCCATGCAGAGAGGGAAGGCAAGTCTTGAAGAGGTCTCCACAAAGCTGGCTTTAACCTAGAGAAGCTGTACACCTCCATGATGAGAAGAAGGATAAAAGAGGGAGAAAAGGAGTCTCTTCTTCATAATAATCTTCATCTCTGAACTGTCCATTGCAGAAAATGAGAGCAGAGGCAGAGACCTCAAAGCTGCTCCCCAAGAAAGAGATGGAAGAAGACCACAAAGGTTCCCCAGCTAACACAGTGAATGGTTTTGCCTGAGCACCAAAACCCCTGGAGAGGAGTCTTTTCACTGCTTGAGACCTCCGTTTCTGCTCGTGATGTACCAGTTATCAGACTATCCGAGTCCAGGTATAATCCTCTCATTATCATTAGAAGATGCCTCAGAGAAATAAGCAAGGATCAACACATTGTCACACTAAACATGTTAAGGAAAGAGAATGGAGAAGTTAGACTGTGTTACAGAGATCTTACAGTCTAATTTAAATTCTAAGAAAACACAGAGTTGTGAGGAATTATTGCATTATTCTGAAAATCAGTTTTCTCATGTTTGTCAAGAAAGTTTCCTTCTTCACCTCTGTCTTCCTTTTTCTGCTTGTTTTTTTCTTTTTCTCCAAACAAAAACCAAAAAGAGAATGAAAGGTGAGAGCTGACTGAGTGAGCAACAGCAGGGGAAAGAAATGAGTATTTATCAATGTTCCTTTCCTTTTAAAGCACATCAATTCTGAGGCTGCTGACAGAGGTCTTGCGGTAACTGCTGGAAGAACCTCCAGGAGCTAATAATTTTATGTTCAGGCTTATGTAAAACCTCTTTGATTAATTATTGATGCTAAGTTAGGAAAATGAACATTCGCTTCGTCTTGGCAAAGCCCTATCAGATAAATGAAGCAGCGGCTGTTGCATAGCGTGACATTCAGTCCCCCGGCTGCCTGTCCAGCAGCTCCATACCAGCATAGGAGGCCTGGGTTCCTCATGTCCCCACTACAGAAATATCCTTTGAAGGGCTCATTTTTAGGGCCCTGAAATTTAGGCACAGCCATGCCACAGAGTACCAGCTTTCCTTATCTGCCTATGTCAGAAGTAGACTGTATACCCTTTGGAGCAACCACTGTGCTGGACAAACTCTCTTTCTGAACTTTTGACTTGAGATTAATGCCTAAATCTTTCCCTTTTTTATTCTTTTTTGCCATAGCTTTGTGGGGCTATTTGAGGTTCAGCTGAAGGCAGCACTCCCATGTCCAGTGTGGCACTCCTGGGGGTTCCCAAACAACAGGTCCGTGCACAGAAAGCAATGTTGACAATAACTGCTTAGCAGTTTCAATTCAATTTCACCTAATTAAATAGGTTCAGGAGCACAAAGGCTGCAGAAATGGCTGCAATCTCATGCTAGACACGCAGCTGTGGAGCTGCAACACGCACTTGTAAAAGGTGCAAAAATGACATTTAACCTCCTTTTAGTGGAAATCCTCTTGCAATGTAGAAATCTCTATAGAACAAATATATCAAAGGGCTACACTTAAACTGCTTGATGCAGATAGTAAGAGCTATACAGAGACAGATACATACTCTGTACACCTGTATTCCCATGCCACGTCAGGCATATGCAAGCCTCCTTCTCCATTCTGCAATATCAGGGCTGTCCGATCGCATCTTCACTTTCTTTTTTGTAGTGCTGCACTGGTCAGAATTGGAGCAATATACCAGAGAAACATATTTCCAGATTGGGAGTTTTATTAACTGCTTCTAGATAACCAAACAGCTTAAGTCATCGTGCTCATTAATGAGCACATCATATAACCCTGCTCTTCATCACATTAAGGTGCCTTCACCTTAATGGATGCCATTTTACCTCCTGAAGCCTTTTATAAGCTCTGGATATCCAACACAGATAATCTCTTCTTATCATCCTTTTTTTTTTTTTTTTTTTTTTTTTTTTTTTCCTTCTTCTTTAGCTTTCCTGGTTTTCCAGAGACATTTTCTAGGGCTTACTTTTTATAATGGTTTCAATTCTTAGCTCGTCACTCTTCCAATTGTTCTTTATAGATATGGAGGGTGGGAGGCTTAAAAGTGGCCTGGCTTAATTCAGCTCCCCTTGAAGTCACTAGTACAGAAAATCTGAACTGCACGTTTCCATTGATTTCAACAGAGAAAGAGCAAGGTAAGTGCTTTGGGCTTTAGAAATTCCCCCCCTTGATGTTTCCCATCACCCTGTTCTCTCCTATTAGCATGCTTTGTGCCTCTGCTCCCTGTTCTTCTATAAAGTACATTGCTATTCTCATTTTCTTCCTTAGTTGTCCATCTCCATACTTCAACATGTTTGAATTTCTTTTTCAGTTCGCTTAACTGTGACTTTCGTAGGACTATAGTCCTGACTTGTGGGACAATTACTACTGCTTTTTAATGGAGTTTGTACTGAGTTATTCTCAACCAGAGCTCCATTTTCTTAGAAATATATCATATGGCCGTATTATGATGACATCATGTGGAGTTTCATCGTTAAGGAGAAGGTTTTTCTTCTCTTGTATAGTCAGCACTGTCATCCTCAGAAACAGAAGGAGATTTTTAAATTGAAATGTTCAAATAAAATTGTTGGTTGACTTTATATTTAACATAGAACTCTTGTATACACCATTCTGTTAAAGTAAAAGAAAAATGAGGGAGGTTGTAATTGAACTTGGTGCTTCTCATTCTGCCTCCTAATGATCATGTTGTTAGTGGTGAAGAAGAGAGTATCAATAAAAGCATCAATAGCCAGTTAATCCTTATCTCTACTAATTTAGACCTTTGCTCTCAATGACTGAGTGATATGGACAACAGCCAATCACAGAGAACATGAAAATTCCACCTCCAGGAATTCCTTGTGAGAGTTATCCTGGGAGACAGTGTGAGCTGCAACCTGGAGTTCCAACTGAATGGAAAAGATTTCGAGCCAAACCTTTAGAGCAATAGAACCACCCTGAGATATTCTTTACCTGCAATTTATTGACATGCAGCAAAACAATGTCAGACGACTACCTGAATGTCAAGCACAGATTTAAATGATGTAGAAGCCTGATACTGCATCAAGGTAAACTCCACCACTGGAGCCTTTCTCACTTGCTGTTGTC
>JAVCKT010020798.1:65280-83241 GCA_032273925.1 Rhynchotus rufescens
GAGAGAGCAGATCTCACGTCTAAACGCAGATGAAAACCTATAAAAATGGCATCCGAGGTCTTATTGATCACTCCTCTCCAGGCACTTGTACAAGACATTCTTCCCAATACCCAAAATTATGTCTGAAATCAGTTTAGGGAACGAGCAAGTATTTTAATTAAAACAGTCTGTTATGATGAATCTGTTATTACAAAGTCTTACCTATGTAAAACATTAATAATACAAATTTCATTTGTTTATGTCAGCACCAAGCATTAATTTTTAATGGCAAAACGTATGAGTTATGAAAGGCATTAATGCAAAACAAATCACCAACTGAGAAGGGAAAGGAAATCCATTTTTTAGGGTAAGCAGTGGGAATGAAATATTATTGTAGTTCTAATGACATGAAAAAAAAATTCTTAGGGCTTCAAGAACAATTAAAAAATGAAGCGTTGGGTTTTATCATTGTACTTAACATTAGCTCTAAATCCTAGCGAAGACTGTGTCCATATCATTCAGTCAGTGTCTTGTTGTGATCTCTGAAGAAGCCTTTTATATGAAATGAATGTAACTGACATGCAACTGCCATGAAAGTAGATCAAACATATACCGTACAGCAAGTGGGGCACCGTCATAAATGAATGAGATCTCAGAGAACCCATGAGTTACACATGCTAGCTTGGTGGGCCAAATTCACCACAGATGTAACTGGAAGAAACTGTGTGTAATTTAGGGGTTGCTCTTCCTTACACCATGAATTAACTCCAGCTGTTAATTGCCAACTCCTTTTTATAAGTACTATTACAATTCTTCATTAATAATCAATACTAGGTCTGGCTTTCAGAAAGGAGTGGCTCCTGGGCCCACGGCAGAACTTTAGCAGGGTTCAGGATGGTCGAATATAAGGAGCTTGCAAGAGTACCAGTGAGGGACACAAGCCATTCTAGCTCTTAACATAGCAACCAAATCCATCCTTAGATACGCTAATCTCCTAGATTTTCAGTGAAACTTTTCAGATGTCTAAAGGGAAGTCGTGTCTGCCTTTTTTTTCTTCTCAGCGTGGAATGGGAATGATGGCTCTAAGGAGCTTGCAGAGGACCCCTGAGGCCTAGAAATAGCATCTGTGGATAGCACTGACGGGCTGGGGCCCAAAATGGTGTGTAAAAAGTGAGTGGGCAGGATATTATGCTCTGTAATACTGAGGCACACAGTGGTAGGACTGTGTGAGAGAGGTAAAATGGAACACAGAGACCACTTAACACTGCTGACAGAGTCTTCATGAGCTGCTCTGGGCATTGTCTAGACAGGGCATAATGACATTTCCAGTCTCATCCAGCAGCAGCCGTTACTGGTTTGCTGATCTAAAGAAGAGTGGGCCTCCTCTGCTGTTAACGACAGAACCAGGCATGGCCTTTGGTCCCTCCTTCAGATTTCAGCAGTATAAACAACATATCTTGCAGCTTCTGTCTCTCCCCTATCCTCTTCATTTCTCCCTTTCTTTCTTAATCTAAAAAAGTTGCTGATTTTAGCAATAGAGCAAGAATTTAATATCATCTTACAGGCTGCTACAACAAACTGCCCCTTGGTTCCATTGATTCAACAGGCCTGAAATATAGGAAAGTATGTAAGGGCGAAGAATACAAGATGAACCTTGCAGATATAAATTCTGTAATATTGGATTTCTCCTAACACATTTCAGGCCTGTGTTGTGTTGCACTAGCACTTCTTAGGCTACAGTATCTCTTTTAGCTAAGTGGCAGGTTCTTGGTTGTGAAGCATTTAGAACAGGCCAAGAAGCTTCATCCCAACAATAGCCTGAATATTGCAATGTTTGGCACATACACTGCTTCGTGCTTCCGAAAGAGACACAATATTCAGCCTTTAGGGTAACAGAATATATCTAGAAGCAATCTAAGGCTATTTCTTCCCCCAGGGTTCATGTGAAAAATAATATAAATACAGAGGAGATCATTGCTGTAAGGGACCATTTGCCCTACTGAGTATCAAACACTTGGGAGGAGGAGCAATTGCAAATATTTGGGATATGGAGTTCTGTAAACTACTATTTCTTCTTCTTCCCCACTTTTCATTCCAATCTGTAAGTATCCATGTTTGGCAAGATTATAAAATAATCAAACTTTGGGTTGCTTCTCCTTTTGGATACTTTATTGAGCTCATTTTTCATTTCCTTGGCTTCAGAGTAGAGATTTAGTTTAGCACACAACATTCAAACAACTGCCAACCTTGTCTTTCTTAGGGGAAGCATCCAGATCACTCTGAAAGGATTTTCAGAAGTTCTGAACCTGGCACTTTTCATGATGCTGCAGTCATATTAAAGTAGTAAGTGGTAGCCTTCATGCCATCCTCTTGCCCATTAAAATGAAAGCAAAAGATGTGAGGGAGAAAAGAGAATATCTCACTGCATTGCCCTGAGAGGACGTCACCACATGAGGAGCTTGTTTTAACCTTCAGCATGCTTTCATTTGAGGTTCTGCCTCATTTAAAATTATTCAAACAAGGACAGGGACTGTGCCTGCATGTAGTGTAGAGGACAGTGGGATATGCAATAAAAGGCACTTGTATCTTCATTAACAATGATTTGCACGTCATCTAGTTGCTAGCCATTAGTTCTGCAGGTGAGGTCTCATGGCCAGGTCCGTGTACGGTTGCAGGAACATCATCATAAAATGCTGTTCAACAAGATGTCTCTTGTGTTAAATAATATTAAAAAACAGTCCTTAGGCAGCAAATTGAATACACAGAGCCCTGTATTTTTGTGCTACATTTCCCAAAAGTCCAAAAGCCTTTTCTGTCCATTTGAAATGAGAATGGAGGTGGGGAAAGATGAGTAGTTTCTGGTCTGGGTTGCTCTAGATACAGTCTTTCTTGAAAGGCACTGCAGAACTGGTCTGAATGTGATAAAGTTTGTATACAATCAATAAAAAGAGCTTAAGATCTACTTGAAAGAGGGAAGGGGTCACCGCTGATAACCTTCACAATGCTTTTTATTTATTATTAATACCTGCTTGCTGGAACTCCAGCAACAAGAAATAAGGAATGCTAGGCAGAGCAGAGAGACTCCTTGCTTCACTCCAAATATCCCTCACTCTATCCAGCTGTTTTATTTTTCCTCTAAATCCATCTCTTTCAGTTTGCTGCTGTTGAATCTTTTGGGACTGCACATAAGAAATAGAGTATCTTGGGCAGCAAAATACAACTTTCCAAAACAAGTTATTTTCCAGACATTTCCAGAACAGCCAAGTGTAACAATTGTGGTAGGGACTGACAGGTTTTAAACTTTCTCATGGCTCAGTGTGGAAAATGATGCACTTCCCCAAATTCAGATCTATCAAATTCAAAGCCCATAAATGAAGTAGCGTTTGGTGGTTGGTTTGAGTAGGGAGAGGGAAGGAGAGATTCTTGATTTTTTTTTCTCCTGCATATTCTGAGAAACACAATCTAGTCAGAAACATTGATAGACTTTGTGTGAAAATTTTCTACCAGTTTTATTGCTGAAGCAAAATATTTTTTTTTCAAATTTTGCCCTAGTCTTGCAAAATAGACATGAGTGAGTTTTAAACAGGCATTTTTCTCACTTTTTTTTCCTGGATCAATTCTCCTCTGCTCATGCTGTCCATTCCTTTGCCATGGCAGGGCATTTTCCTCCAGCTTTTTCTCCCCTCTATCTTCATTTATATCAAGTACTGGAAATATGTTTTCCTTGATCTGCTCTTGTATACAGGGAAAATGCTCCCATGCAAAGTATTTACCAGGAATCATCTTTACTTTTTCTTCATTCAGTAATATCCCTGAATGATTTATTATAGTTATTTCAACTGTCCCTACCCTTTTACTTTCCAAATTATTCTCTTTGCTGTTTACTATTATTATTTATATTATTGTAACTACTAGCTTCAGATCAGCACACAAACATGCTTTGCATTTTACACTTCCAAAATTCTTGCATGGGTTGTTTCTTTCTTGTTTTGTGGAGGGACAAGACATGTTTAAGATGCTATTTTTCAACATAGTGGATTTGTGGTTATATGCCTAGATAGAAAACCAGATTCACAGGTATATTCAGCATCTCTTCACATTAGTATTTTACATTACTCACCTAAGGTTTTGGGGATTCCATTTTCTGAACTGTTTGAGCTCAGATTTGTTTCCCCATTATCTTATAAACTACTACTTTTTACCATCTCTCTGATGTCTTACAATTTATTCTGAGGTTTCTTGGGTGGTCTCCTGTGAATACAACCTCATTTAGGAGCCCATTTGTTACCAGATAAGCTCATTGGAGCTCTTGAACTTCAGCTTTCCTGAGACTCTAAATTGGTCATCACTACAGGCCTTATGGTCATGGAAATGCATCCACACCTAATTTTACTGTGCTGTAAAGTCAGAAAGCCTGGGGAAAAAAATATATATATACATATATATATATATGTATATATATAGCACCTTCATTTGGCCATAGACCAGACTGTTGCTGCCACTTAAAATTATCAGTGCAGTGCTGAAAGGCTCTTTTAGTTGACCAGGAAGACACTGCAATATCAGATGCCATTTGCCACTTCAAAATATAGAGAGCACCCTTTCTTTGAAATGCAATCTGCCCATTATATGATTTCAACACTAACATCTATTATTTAGTACATAATTTTAGCTTACATTTTTAGCAGCAGTTTTTAAAAACTATTCAGTTTTAATCTCAAAGAAAGTTTAAAGCAATTTTTTATTAGTGCATAATTCTAAAATACCTCTTTAGAATGAAGAATTATCTCTCAAGCACTTACTAGATAGGCTTTACTTTACTGTTAGTTAATCTGACAGTGTTTTATTAATAATCAGCCCTTTTTGTATTGCTATTATGCATTTTTTCTATTAATGCATTTTATATCTCTAGCATCACCATTATAAAGAAGACTATGAAATATCTCTGAGATATGCTGTGTAGGAACAAAGTAGATAAATATTGCTTACAAACCACAGGCATTTTTTTTTAAACAGCAACTTTATTGATGCTAATACATAATGAAATGTTTAACAGCAAATTTTAAGAAATATAGGTGAAAATCAGATTGTAATATGGTCTGCAGCCGCTCCAAGTGAAGACGGTGGGAGTAGATGCTTTTGTTTTATGAACCTTGTATCTTTACTTGGGATTTGTAGTTGGAAACCAACCCACAACTCACTGCCTAATCCCACCTTCCTTCTGGGTACAACTGTGCAGTGGGAATAGAGCAGGCAGAAGCTTGGCTCCAGTCTTGTTCCTGTGATTTAGGTGTTTTATCCCTAATTATATTGCACTTTCTTCATTCTTCCTTGGTTTAAATCCAACCCAGACATTAACAAGAAGTAACTCTGTGATCTTGTTGAATCTACTAGATGTATGCAGGAGCTCTGTGGTAGGCTTTTTAGTTTTATATAGTGGATAGTATAATTCTATCCACTTCTCTAGTGATTTACACCAGCATAAGTGAAAGATAAAACAGGCTATGGAAATCCAGTCTGAATATGTTGGGGAGCTGATTTTTATTGACTTGTACTTCTGATCACCTCAGTAGTTTTATTTCACTGTATACAGTGTTTGCAAGCACTCCCGTGAAGTATAATCTGCAACCATGATTAACACCTTATTTATGCCTTCCTCATCATCATTAAGGCTAATGTGGAGTAAAATGGTGCTGGTATCGATCCTTTGGGGCATTCTGCTGGACACTGTATTCAAAGATACTCCAGCCTCTGATCTGGTCATCCTTTGATGTCTTGCTGTCGTTCCCTATGACTGGCACTCTCACATGTCTCACTATAAACTAAATAAGCCTAATCTTCTCTCATGTTCATTTTATATTTCTAACCAAAAAGTAGCTACCTAAGAAACACTCCTTATGAACACTGGCTTTTTATTTATTCTGTGATTATTATACAAAGCATAAAAATAGCTAAGGTCCCCCCAGCAAAATTAGGGTGTTCTTTTGGTGGTTGGTTTACATATCTGTAGAGAGACGTCTACGGAGTAAAGAGGTCATCATCTAAACAAAAGGAGCTTTTGAAGAGTTTCACACCAGAAGTAAACTCATTACAACCATCCAACCCAAAACATTTCTCCACTTCTCTTGTACTATCTGAATGGTTTTTCAGAAAGTCTTCTGGTAATGCCAGTAAGTGGTTTCTCTTTTGAGGCACCAGGCTGTTGCTGACTTTGATGATCTATTCTGCCCATAAAGGATGAACTGTTATAAATACTTATTTTAAAAGCTAATTTTGCCAGTCTTAAACTATCTTCCATTACTTTCAGTGAAAACTCTCCCATTGGCTTCAGTGGGTGATGATTATTAAGACTGAGTGCTTACCACATGAGATGCATAAAACTGTAAGCTTTCCAAATCAGGCATATGTGTAAAATCAAAATCTGCATCTTGGGAGGACAATGTGAGTTCTGCTTGGCATTTTAATGCCAAGATAGATAAGAGAAATTATAAATGGCTCAGGCCAACACTTCATTAAATTGGCACAGAGATTTATGGACCCTCAAGAGCACCACGTTTTTTCACCTTTGCAGACATCAAAGGAAATCAAAGAAATAACTTTTCAGACTAATCCTCATGACCAAAAGCCCTGCTGAGCAGTCTAAGTAAGAAGCAAACATATCAACACAAACGAGAATTGGCTTCTGAAAGTAAGGTTTGATCCAGAGAGCTAAATGATCACTAGGAGGAGTGATCAGTAAAATGGAATTCCACTGTATTCAATTTAAGTATCCATTTTATCTGTTCCTTATCAACAGCTCTATTGACGAGGTCTTCATTGCTTCCTAATTGTTTGTCCCATTTTTCTGTGTTTCTCTGTGAAGGGCTAGTTTTAAAAGAGGAGTTCAGTAGCTCAGCTGTCGTATTTGTAACTCAGCCTTCATCGATTTTATTCCTTTTCTAGTTTATTAAAGGGCCTGCTTTATCTTTCTTACAACTCCGTTAGCACACAGACCCCAACATTTACTGCATTCTTAAAGCTCTTTCTTATTCAAAACTGTCATTAATTCATTTTGCTGTTTTCTTCTTTATTTTTTTTCCCCCAAAGAGTTTAACCAATGCTATGGCATTTCCCTGTCATCTTCCTTGGTCTTCTGTGGTTTATAATTTTAGCCCTTTTTTTGCCTTCAGTATCCGGACCTGTTGTCCAATCCTCATGCCGTATCCACCAACAGTTTCAAGGTATTTCCTCATCCTTTACCATGACGTCTTCCCAATATCCAGCCTTTTGTAACTCAGCACAAGTTAAGACTGCTGTATTGAGCAGGCTCAAGAGATTTGCTAGCTGATTCCACCCAATACTGCCCCATGTTTTCTCTCCCTACCCATACTCATATACTTTTCAGGTGTGTAAATAGGTACCTGTTCCCAACACATTTTCAAAGTTCACCACATTCTTGTGGCTGAAGCAGACAGGAAAAATACTGCTGTGTTTGCTGAATTCATTTCTCACCACAGCCAATACACAAGCTGCCCTCAGTTCCCACACCTCTCTAAGAAATAGCTCCAGGAGGACATCCCATTCCTATGGAGCATCCAGTGGGGTGTCTTTGATGGCTCCCTGTTCAACTGCATTTGTCTTTTTGCTCCATGAGTTTAGTATGATACATAGTGCCACATACTTTGATCTTCCTCATGTCTTCCATTTCTTCAGTTATTTCCACCAGTCTCCCGCTGGCCAGAGGATGTGTTCCTGCAGAAACCTATTCATCTTGTTCCCACTTCAGATAGGGAGGGAATCTGAGGCCAGTGTGTCACTTCCAACCTTCAGCAACCTAGGGAGTCCTGTAGGAAAAAAAAACATCACAGACATGAATCCTTCTTCCTAGTGAAAGCCCCAACTGTGCAGCTATTTCATGTTTGCTCAGTATAGACTGGACCGCAACATACATCTGTCACTCAGATGCCTCATGCTCTTCATGGTGTTTATTTGGGCTGCCTTATACCAGACTCGAACCTTCTTCTTAGGCTTGAACCTGCAGGGTCCATGGGAAGCAACAACTTTGCAATGACTCTAGTCAGGGGAATCACATCAGCAAGGCTGGGGAGGAAGAGCCCTCTCCTAAGCAGCAATTAATGGACTTGCTATGATCCTACCTGTCCCATTCAGCAGCCCTGAAAGCACTGGCTCAACACTAAGCTTATCTAGGACTTAATTCTTCATTTAAAACCATTTTAAACAAACACATCCAAAACCAAGAAGTTGGATGTGGAAGAGATGTCTATAGATATATATGCTTCATGCATCCATTAGCTTAATGAATGTGGGAATGTCCAGAGGACTCTGTGTGGTGCTGTTTGCCCCAGCTAAGAAAGTGCATCGCAAAATTAGAGTTCCTTAAAGAGATCTGAGGAAATTCCCCCATGAAGAAAGCACTTGGTTCAAAATGAGGGCAAACGCAGGAGCAATATGAGAAAACCATATGAAACGGTAATGGGGCTGGAAAGGATGGTCTGGGAACTGTTCCCTGTGTCTCATGACAGGAGAACAAAGAGCTGGTTGATGGAATATTAAGAAGCAGCAAATTTGAACCTGATAAAAGGAACTATGTCTTCGCAGTTTGTTTCACTGCCAAAGGAAGCCTCTGAGAATAAGAATTTAACAAGATTGCACAGGGACGGGCCATTCATATGGATAACAAGAATGCCCCAAATTAGAGCAGTTAATGCTACCAGCCCTTGGAAGAGACAACACACATCATCCAACTGGCCTTAAAAAAGTATTTTAGAAAGCAGCGTATATTAGGGAATAAGTGGGAGGGAGGGGGAGATGGATTATCCTACATCTGTTTATTATGCCATGCTTATAACTTCTTTAGGAACATCTGGTGCAAAGGATGGTCCAGGATACACAGGCCTCTGTCTGATCCAGGCTGACAACTATGTTATTCTCATTTCTTGGTGTCCATAAGTTGTTTCTTGTTCCTCCTCCTCCACCTGGTTAAAGCTGATTACAAAATGAGAAATGAGTTTTGCACAGTAATTCAAAACTGTTCATCCTGAAAGGTTAAAAATAGAATAATTTATTTCTCTTTTTTTTTCTTTTCTTCCTCCTCTTAGAAAATTATGGTGAAATGTTTTAATCAAAACAAAACATAGGTGCTAGTAAACAGTATGTCAGTACACATCGGAAATTTGTTTTCAGTGCAAGAGCTTGAAGAGTTTGAGTGTTTTAACAAAATGCTAGCAGAACTTTCTGGACTTGTCCATTTTCAGGAAAGGCTAGTTTTGTTATTCTTCCTTTAAAAATCCCTGATGCACCAGCACGTTGCGATTAAACCATCAGGATGGACCCGCTGAGAGCAAACCTGTTTTCTCCCATCCTCCTGTTAGGGCAAGATGTGCCCTGCTCCTGCGAGCCGAGCCAGGCCTGGGGGAGGACCAGGCAGAGCTATTAGCAGAGCCGCTAATTGTAGAGGAGAAGGACTGTGTCCCTGCGGTGGTGGCAGCAGGCTAGGCTGGTGCTGAGCTGATTCGGAAAAAGCCAAGTTACTTTTGCTTCTCTCTGTCTGTTGTTATCTTTGTCCCTTTGCTACATGTTTAATCGTTGCTTTTAACTTCATTTTTGGCCAGAACATTTGCTTTCAATGCTCACAAACAATAAATTCTTTTGTTGTTTTTGTTGTTTATTATTATTATTATTATTATTATTATTATTTCTTTTATTCTTGCATGGGATGCAAATCCATGCAGAAAGGAAAACAAGTTGCAGCAAGGAAAGGGCTGCCTGCGCGTCCCTGCAGCAGACCCCAGAGCGGCAGCGAGCCTAACCCCAACCCAGGCTGAACAGCAACAGCCCAAAATCCATTTATGCAGTTGATCCCGTGTAGATCATGTCCATCCTTTCCTGAAAGGAGTCTCTTATATGTTTACACACATTTTCTTTCTCTGCACACCCTGTCAGCGTTCCTGTTTCCCTGAAGCACCCATGCAATTCACTGCCCCTAGTAAAGCTCAGCACACAGTCTCGCTGGATGGATAAACATCTAATGAACAAATTCAGCGGTGCCAGCCCAGGAGCTGCTTGGCAGCTGTGTATGTGATAGGTGGGGAGGGGTTTTCACACCTCCATCTTCGTTTTGCAGCTGCCCAGCTGGAAAACCATGGAAATGCAGAGCAGCCTGGAGCAAATTCTGTTGGCAGATGTCCAGCTGTCCTTCACCGTGCCTTGGTGTCTCCTGGATACCCACGTCCCAGCATAGCCCCAGCCCTTCTTAACAAGCAGGTGATCTCTTGGGCACGTCCCATCCTCTCCTGGGTCTGCATGCTGCTGCTGTTTGTAGCAAGTGGTACCATTAACCATGATTTTAAGGACATGGCTTCAGGGACATGTGGGTGCCCAGATCCCCAAGCTGCCTTGGAAGGAAACCACTTCTCAGCTCTGCACATGTGCAGCCTCCTGGCTCTTGCTTAGAGCTAGGCATTTTGCAGCAGCAGGGCTTTAATCTTTTCATAAATGCGCCATTATTTTTATTTTGCAGTTAAATTCCCTCTCTACTCTTTGACTTTATTGTCTTGCTTCAGAACAGCTCAGTGCATCTCACCACCATAGTGAGCCAGCAAGATGAGTTAAGTTTACTCATGGTGATAAGGTACCCCTGTCGCTTGTCCTTGTACTATTATAAACCAAGCTATATGTGGCAAAGAACCCACTGCAGAGCCACTGCTGGGGTCTGCAGCCCGCAGTGGTGTGTCCTTGCCACTTGTGTCCATGTAGGTAGACCATGCCATGGAGGTACAAACCAACAGCCCCCACTGGTCTGCATAAGAACTTGTTAGAGTAGAGGTTGTTAGAGCAGAGTCAAGTGCAAGGGAGACGGCTCTGGGAGCCTAATGCTTCAGCCTTGAAAGTCACTTTCAACTGAATTTTCCCATTTCCAACAAAAAAATAAAAGTGTTTCAACTGCAAGCTGCTCCAGCAAAGCTTCCCTCAACAGATAATCGGATTTACATAATTGGGTGCTGATGGGACTTCAATAAATCATCAACAGGGCAGAATGTTTGTTTCAGCCACACAAAGTCACGGCTTTTCTGTAAATAGTTCTTGGAGCCCAAAATACATTGTGTAAAACTGAGGAGGAGACCGCTATGTGGATAGTTCTCACGGGAAAAAGGAATACAGAGAGGTTGTGGCTAGCTGCCTTCGAAGACTGACTCCAGATGAAGGGCAGTGGTTCAGCTGCAGCCTGTGGCTCTTTTAATGTGAACGCAGGTTCAGATCCGAATCTGGGTTTTAAGATGTGCCTCCAGGAGGCAGCTACTTGTGACCCATCATAAGATCGGTTTTATCAACAAATCTCATATTGATATTTCCAGTTTAAATTTCCAGATATATTCTTCCAGAAAAGCCAAAATGTCAGAAATGGAGAGAAAAATTTACTCACAAGTGGTACTTGTACCTCTAAACAGGGTAAACTACTCTGGCATTATGCTGCAGGTATATAAATGCATGCAGTATTGTATTTTTCATTCACCTTTCCATATCACTAGGCTTATAGGCATCCAAAATGAGCTGTGACCCAAAAGCTTTTTTTGAGAAAAGAAAAGATTTTATGCTCCAACAGTGGGGACAAATCCTTTTCCAGAAGAGCAGGGCTAAAACTGGGAGGAGGACAGAGGCCACCGATGTGCTGTTAGCACCTGAGTGTGGATAATGCCACATGGCAAGGACAAGCAGTGAACAGAGGCGATTTGTGAGTTGGGAAATGGGCTTGCCAAAAGAGATGGAACAGAAATGAGGTTTTAATCCCCCAGCCCAATCTTCCCCAGAACTAGCTGTCTGCAGGAGCCGGATTTTATCAGCGCAGTCCACAGGGAACTTTTCTGACCTTCAGTTTGCTGGAGCCTGGCGGAACATTGCGCTTTTCTAAGATGTGCGGAGACAAGTTTTCAAAATCCACAGATGCTCCTGTAGGCTGGAGTCGTAACTCAATGCAATCCAGTGCAGAGCACATCGAGTAGACTGAACTCCGCAGAGGAGGTCTGCACATAGTGTACAGGTCCTACAAATTCACAGGAACAGGTATACCAACATTTTCTGCACTCTTCACTGCTGGTGAGCTTACAAAGTTAAATACCGTGGGATCTGAGTATTTTCTGTGCTGGATGAAAACAACCTTCTCTGTTTGTGTTTGGAGGGCTCTCCAGGTTAAAGAGGAAGAGAGAAATGTGTATAAGACCCACAGCTATACTACACCAGAGACTGAACTGAATGTGTGCTTGAAAATTTAGATTTTCTTGTATTGTAATGTCTCTTGCAAGTGTTTTCTATACCTGATTCCCCCCGCAACACATCCCCTTTGCCTGCCTGTCTACCAGATAGACAACGCCAGTGCTAGCACTTTCTCAGCTAACAAAACACGTTGGTCTGGGACTTCATTTCTCTGTATCACAATCTACCAGCAGAATCCTTGTCATTGCAATTTTTTCATATATTTTCTTCTACTCCCTTTTTTTTTATCTCTCTGAAATCTCAACTCTCCAGTTCATGCCTGGAGGCTATTCGCAGACTGGAACAAAACTTATTCACGGTCCCAAACCAAATGAATAAGGCAAAAGAAAATAATCACAACAAAGTAAAAGTTAATGTTTGGAGTAGTGAGCATCAAGGTGCCTGTCCTCAAGGGGTCAGGAAGTTCAGGAGAGTGAGAAGGACCTTGTAGGAGGTTTCCAGGGCTGATGGCTCTTCTCTGTGAGCAGCTGGACTGGTGGCTCTGTGTGATAAACTGGTCGATGGTAGGCAGTGGAGGCCCACTTCAACGAAGGCCGTGCAGTGTCCATCAGCAAACAGGATGCCTTGTTATTTAGATAGCCAAGTTCAAGGATGTCAGTGCACTTGTTCCATCAGTGGACAAAAGCAAAGGCAGCCGTCTGGCTGCTGTGTGACCATGAAGCTGTTTGGATAGTCCGATGTAATCCCCAGTAATTGTACCACTTGCTTCTAGGCAAAGAAGGTATTGTGTCTGGGACTTTACAGATAATCTTACAAAGAACTGGATGGTACCCTCACATATGCGAACCTGGCAAACCATGATTGGCAGAATGGGTAGGTAGCATAAGCGTGTAGTACACGCGATCACTCTTATAATGTATATAAAGCCTTGCTGATTACGAAATAAACACTATCGAAGCATCAAGCCCGTAGCCTCTGCTCCTCAATGCCGCCACAGCATGTCTATCAAATTTCTGTGTCCACAATGTTCCCATCTCATATCATGATAAGTCTCACGTAGAGATGTTGCTGTTCTGGCTGTGGACCTGCAAATACAGTGTTAATGTAGGTAAGGGACTTCGAGCACTACAAGACATCTTGCTAGTGGCCCGTGAGACTCTCCATAGCAAAGACCCTCCATAGCACAGGAGTCTCTTTGGCTGGACTAATGCACCATTCGCCTACGTACTTTGCAGCATGTGGCAAAGGCAGCAAAACAAACAGGCAATTCTGTCTGGCCTCATCTGCCATCTTTCCATTTTCTCCTTCCTTTTCTTCCCTCCTCTTTCCCTCGGCATTTCTTCTGTTTTTGTTTTATTTTTTTCTTTTTTAATTTCTCCATTCTCTCTTTTAACATTTCAGACGAAGAAATGGATTTTGCTCTATCCCCAGCTAAGCATACTTCAACGGCTTTAAGAAAAATAAATGGTATGTCTTGCTCGCCAGGTGGGTCCTTCTGCCCTTCTCCCAGCTCCAAGCACAACCCTAATTTAAAATCTGCAGCCGGTTAATGAGCACAGAGGAGATGCCGGCTCAGTGCGGAGGATCTCTTTACAAATACAAACACACACGCACTTCCAGATGTTTCATCTTTTTAATAAATATTGGAGCCATGTGAAAAGAAAGGCTTTAGAATTGAAAATAGCAAAGTGGCCCCTGAGAAGGGTACTTATTCACCACATCAGTGTTGGGTTGGAGTTTTTTTTTGTTTGTTTACTTAATCCTGAAATACTATGCAGAATCCAGTCCCTGAAAAATTCCTATTTCCTTGCTCCAAAAGTGGTCTCCAAAGAGCTGTGCAAAATCTGTGCATTAAATCAAACTCATTTTCTTGCCCACACCCCCTCCCCATTCTAACCTCTCTCTCTACACTTACACAGACACACAACTGCTTTTCATACCAAGGCTATAATTTAGCAGCTAATGCCTTGCATGAGTACCACCCCTTCCCAAATTCTCCTGCTTTTCAGTTTCTATTCAAATTCAAAGCCAGATTACTTTAGCTTTACAGCCCTAGGTAAAAATGAAATGACAATATTTGAAGAAGCTGGTAGTATTTTTTTTCCCCTTTCAGTTCACACTGAGACGAAGTCAAGTGTAAGTCTGTTTTTTTTTTCTGCCTCTAACTGCAAGCAGAGCAACAGTTTGGATGCCTATAAATAAGATTCTAGGTCTGAAATGTCCCATTTTAGATATGAGAAGAAATTTGATTCTTAGGAGAATGCCGAGAGATCTGAATAAAGTTAAGGGAGACATGGTCAGCCAATACCAGCCAGTACAGCAAAATGTGAGTCCACAGAAGGGTAAAATGGGCAGCCAAAGTCCACAGTCTCTTCTGAGCACAGACACACCTTGGCATGGTAACTACCAGCCAGACTTTGGCTTGGGATCCACCTGTTTGACTGAGGCACATCAAGGCAAAATTTCAAGACCATTAATAAGTAGATGAAATAAGTCATTGATGTAGCAATGTTCAGCCTTTAAACCTTTGCTCCAGCACTCTGTGCAGGGTGTTTGCCCACCATGGTAGACCACGGCTGCTAGCAATGAGGAAGGTGATGCAGAGGGAATATGGAATTATCGCATTCCTCATCTCAAAGTCTGAGTCAGGTGAGATTCATTTCCAGGTTAAATATTGAAGTGCACCTACAAGTGGAATCAGAAGTCCTGATGAAGAAATACAGCAGACATATACGGAACAAAGCCCTCTCAAAGCCAAATCATGCACTTTCCAGCCAGACTAAACAACCTGTTCTACTGAGACAACCATGACAGCCCCAACCATCCTTACCAGCTATTGAGTTAACCTCTAAATACAGTAATGAGCACCCCAAATCCCTATGAGATAGACATGTATCCTGGGGTGACCTTACTTCTACTTCATTATGAAAGTCAGACAGTGACACTCAAAGGTGGTACCTAATTCAAATTCCATTCATGCCAAAAATCCCTTTACTTTGTCATGCTGGAGCTATTTAACTTGATTTGGCAGGTGGAACCACAGGATAAATCTTAAGTTCACTCATATTGCTGTCCATTGTAATAATCACAACTGTTGATGCAATACACTACCAGTCCTCCAGTGTCTTCCCAGGATTTCTCTCCTTTGGCCCTTCATGGTCAAGGAAAATCTCTCTCAATCCACACGGAAATATTTCATAGAACAGATCAGAAAGCAAAATGCATAGGATTCACCACATGTTTCTCCTCCCTTACCAGTGACCACAAGTCTTCCCACAAGTGCTATGCAAAGGACTGTAGCACCAGGAGGAACAAAAGAGGCCATGAGTCATTTTTGTAGTGTATTCAAGTAAGAGTGGAAACAAATATAAGCTATTTTAGGCTCTTAAGTCACCTCTGTGGGAGCCAGAATAAGGGGTAGATTCTTCCATTGCATATAACTCTTTTCAGTTGATAAAATCCTTCTGTTTTGTCCTTTGTCAACTGCAGTTGAACCCTATTCCCCTTACACTCACTAACAATAAATCCCATCATCTTATGCTGACAATTGATTTTGCATGTGTAACTAACAGGCGTGGTGGGAAAAGGGCAAGGTGTCATACTCTGGGTCTAGACATGAATTTCAAGACTGCCTTCTGCTATAAGCAGTTATTGATTATTCACTTGGAAAGTCAAAGGCAGAGAAGGATGATGCTAGCTCTGTAAATCTTGGCAGAAGGCTGCCTGTGGATGCTGGATTGCCTTCATCACGCTAGCCCATCGGCATCTGAGCACATGCAGATCTTTGACCCTGACCCAGTGATAACTGAAGGAATTCAAGACCTTGCAGGATCCCATCACAACAAAGCAATGGAGTAGGATGCTAACCCCTCTTTGGATTTTTCCTGTAGTTTGTGGACCTCAGTAAAATTACAAAAGACAATCATCTGGCTGTTATACTAATGCTGGTCGTCATCTCTGCTTGAGGTTGTTGATTGTCATCAGGAAGGCTGCGGCTGCCTCTGCCACTTGACATTAGGATTTTGCACATCTAATGTCATCATCTTTTTGGTTTTATTTTCAGGAGATTTCAGCTCTAACTGTAACTTCTCAGGGAGAAAAAAAGAGTATTTAGCAAGAATGGAACTCCCTGGAATCTCTCCCCAGGCTTTTTACTTTTAGAATTAAATGCTAGATTAAGGAAGCAGCTCTCTGAGCAGCAGAACCAATGAAGCTGGACACTCAGTGGATTTATGTCTTAGGACTGAATGCCCATGTAAAATTTCTGATACCTAACAAGGCTTGAGTTAACACTATAGCCTGGTAATATTTTTAGGACTCCTCATCACCTTGATCCATCTGCCTGTTTTCATGAAATTTGTAGGAATGTAAGATCTTTGACAGTTTGACCGATCTGTCAAGTTTGCTGTTAGCAAGCAGGTTCAAAAAGAAAACAGGCTAAAGTTCCTACGTTCATTCTCTACAGCCTCCTGTCGTGCCTACTTTTTGTACGGATGTAGAGCGAGCATGTCCTTCTTGTGCAAAATGCTAACACAATTATTTTATAACAGGGCTGAGTCCCGAATGCCTGTCCTGCAAGCACCATTCACTGCTAGCACCATGCCCTATCCATGGAGGAGGGGATTCTTTTACAGCTTGGGAAAGACAGTCCTTATAAGCTGAATCTGCAGGGCATGCTAAGTAGCTCAGAAGGCCCCGTCTCCATGACTGGAGATGAGCAAGATGACAGATGTTTTATGAGGCCGTGGCTGAAAGAGGAAAGAAGCAATATATATGTATATCTATCAAACAGCCTGGCTTGTGCAGCTAATAACACCACAGATTAGATCAGTTTTACTAATGCTCTTTTTTTTGCCTTTTTTATATTCCCTATGGCTTGGAGTATGTAAATATATTGATCAATATTATCTGCTTCTTGATTCTGTTTCTAAAACACTACCTTTACACCATGGAAGAAAATAACTGATGAGGGTACAAACAGTTATATATCTTTTTATTATTACTTGATGGCAGCATTTCTGTCACTGTTACGATTGGTCAAACCTTTAAATCCTGTTCAAAACCTCCCTCTTGCCTCAGCTCCTCCCAATGTCCATGCACGTACTAAGAGTTCATATCCAGCAATTCTTTTCCCCTTCTTCCTGCCAATTCCTTTGACAGGGGCTGTCAGAAGAGTTTTCCAGCTGCTCCAGCTGCTCCAGAGCTGAGTAACTGGTTCATTATAAAGTCAGCATGACAGGTATAGAAAATAGAATGAATACCTTTTCATAACCACCATATTCATGCAAAGAGAAATCAGGCTTCAGTAGGGCCGCTTATTTCTGTATATATCCCTGGGCTGAGAAAACAACATAGGCCAGAGACTGTAAAAGGATTTTTTTTGTCAGTGTTATAGAAGATTGCAGCTTCAGGGAAGGAAAAAAAGTTGTACATTAAAAAAAAATAAAGCACATATTAGAAAAATTTCAAAAGATTAGAGGGAAAACATCTGGGAAAGAAATGGGCAAGAGTGGTGGTATCCTCAGATAACTGTCTCAATTAGCTTAACTTCATGTTGAGGTAATCAAGTTTTTATCAAACTGAGAGCCTCAGGAGGAAAATAAAAAATAGGCAGAGGAGTTCTGATACTGAGAGGTCTCCACTTGCAGGGTGAGGTGCTGGGTCAATTTGGGATCTCCTCTCAGGCATTTTACTTGGAGACAGTTACATCTCTGTCAGAAAAACTCTTTTCCTTTGTAATGTGGCTATAATATCCTCAGGCAACATGTGTCT